>CAJDSM010030264.1:13382-26475 GCA_903981925.1 Ostrea lurida
TAAATCGGTTTGTCTGAGAGTCAAACACGTTTGCTAGGTACTAATTATTTCCCTTAATCAAGTCACGTGATCTAGCAATCCACTGCAGCCGCCTGGTGGGTAAATTTAAGAGATCATTGCTAAAAATGAACATTACCAAATGTTATCAAATGTATCCATAATATTTTCTCAGTTGCGCTATATTTCCTATTTAGCTAAATAAACAGTGCATATGTACATAGAAACCTTTCATCTTCTGAGATCAAAAACGTAGATTTTTGAGTTTCGACATTCAATACGTTGTTCATTTTGTTGACATTGCTTCCCAATTTTAGATTCTTATGAACAAAATCACACTGCACAAATATCAATGTTTATTGTAAAAAATAGACATGTACACATGTATAACAAAATATTGATTATGTTAATATTTTCATATTGTAACATACACTAAAACTTTCATTCGACACCATCAAACTCATTTTCAAAATAGCATGGGGTCCTTTGATATCAAAACTTCTATAAGAGCATTGTAAACATTGAAACAAATCAACTTCATTTTGAAAATACTAGTATATGAAGAAATGACCTGCGACGCTTCACGCCTGCGTACTTCGGCGTTAGAGTTTCATGGGAAGTACGGCGACACGACGCGTTGCAGTTCATACCCTCAGTTAATATTATTTAAAAAAAGAGAGTACCCGAACGGTAAATAATCTGTCCATCGAAAGCTTTTGTGTTTTTGCTTAAGCTATGAAGCAACTGAAGGTAGTATTTGCCGTCATAAAGCTGCGAAAAGAACTTTCATTTGCATCGTACATGTATGAAGTAAAGGTTCCAGCTTAAAAACTGTACCAGGAGGCAAATAGACAATCTAAGAGCTCTGTGAGAAAAATATTTTTTTTAAAGTTCTAAATCATCAAATAAAAAAAGTTTAATCTCCTGCAACCAGGCACTCGGCTATCCCTGTGAATTTCCGACGAGCAGAGAATCTGGTAAAGGCTAGCGATAATGTTTGCAGCATCAGAACACGGTTCACCAAAATTTCGGCATTTAATTTAATTGGTTGATTCAACACACCTTCAAAATAACGGCTATGGAAGAAATGCGCTTTGAAAGCTATTCTACCTACGGGATATGGTAAAACCGTTTTGCTGAGTCAAAAGTGAAAGTGAAAGTACGATTTTCAGCTGACAATGATCGCAGTTTCTCTGTTGTAATGGTGATTTACCCATTAGTTTCTCCAGTAAAACTAATTAACATAAAATGTTTTGAATTGGCTGTGTTTAATCGAAGTGATTCAAACCGAAACTAAATTAGCGCTCCCTAGACAAAGATAACGAACAATGATCAATCTCGTGAGTCCCAAATAGAATACAAAAATTTTAAAACACTTATTATCGCGAGTCTTCATCAGACTCTCTGCTCAACAGAGTTTTGTGCAGACAATCAAATGTCAGTCTGAAGGAAATAAAAAAAATATGTTGCGAATCAAATTCCTTGAAATGCACACATCTCAAGTTGTTTACAGAGGCTTGATCTTGAAAACTCGGACAAATAATGTACTATGTAATATTTCCTCAAAACTGACTAAAGTTCAACAATTTGTAATTTTCTCAAAAGAAAAAACAAGTAATAAAAATATTTGCTACATACACATCTTCATTACCCATGCATTTACAATTACATTGTACTCTGCAAAGTAAGAAAGTCCGCATTATAAAACAGCGGGAGTAGTTAAAATGGAAAAATCCTTACTGTGTAATATTTCCTCAAAGCTAAAAACATAAAATGAAGAAAAATTAATAACCTTGCCACATGCAAATTTTCAATATCAATAGAAAAATTGTCCTAAATAAAAGGACCACTACTTGAAAACTTTGGGAGGAATTAGCCGAACAATTCACGTACTCTCCATATTACATAAATAATAAAGGGACAAAACCCCTACTATAGAGGTCAAAATGAATTAAAATTGCAGTAAAGAAGAGAGATAAAGAGTAACAAACTACCCAGCAATTTTTAGTTTGATATGCGACAGAGATACATGTATGAAATGAGAAACAGAAAACTGCGAATGGACAGACCTCTCATCGCTGTACCAAACTACGCAACGTCAAAAGAAAAGTGTAATATACAATCTATGTTTATTTCTGTTGGCATTCTCATCCGAAATAGACCTAATTTACTCATCAAAATTCATACAGGCATTGTTCACAACTACTGCGCATTCTGAAGAAAATACTATCATACAATCAAAGGCAAATACATGTACATGTACCTTGAGAATGTAAATATTTCACGATGGATGATGACATGAAATGACGACCACACAATGTAATACATGAAAGAAGAACGATATATGGCNAGATGACGTGAAATGACGACCACACTGTGTAATACATGAAAGAAGAACGATATATGGCACAATCAAAAGCAAAGAAATACAATTCTATAAGAAAGCAAGCCGGATTACTGTGAAACCAATATCACTTATTGTCTAGGACCTGCAACATGTGATGTAAAAACATGGTATATAGTACCAAGAAATGCACTTTATGAGGATGGCAAGAACATGTTTCTTAAAACTCAACTTAACTCGCATATTTGTCTTCCTGAAATATATATTAACAGCACAGACGCATACACACTAAATATGTATGTACAAAATTGTATGACGTAATTATAGTAGTTACATTTGTCTAACAAATCATTGCTCATTCTTACAGCTCACCTACACAGGACAGATATTGAGGCAGTTTTGTTCCATGAATGATTGTTGCATTACTACATGTAAATTCCTTTTATCTTGTTCATTATACCACTCATATCGTTGATTCGCCTTTAGTTTTCTTGTGCCCCATCGGAGGTTGGGCTGTGTCATATCGCGGGTCATAGTCTTCAGAGTAAGAACGATTCTTGCTAAATAAGAAAAAACGTTTACAATTATAGTACTTCCATATCACAATGAGTAATATATATCGAAGGAAATTTACTTCCTACGATCCCAGCATCCGTTACATAGACATAGTCACATAACTACAAGAAATACTTTGAAGCTTATTATTTACTCGATCAATCACATATAATGTGCTTTATGAAATCATTGGGACCCCCGGTGCAGTAAGTACTGTACATGTAATTGCATAACAAGAAGCCTTACCCAGATGCAGCTTCATCACTCTCCCTGAGAAAGACAAAAAGCACTAAAATGTACAGTGCTATAGACAATATAGAACTATAGGGTATTATGTTATCATGATTTATTTCTTAGAAATAACAAACTGAAATAAAGATCAAATTGAAATTCGGCTGTATTTATATCACAGTAAACCACTATTTGTACACGTGTCATTGTAAATGATAGTTAGTTTACCTTCTCGAGGTTTTGTTTCTCCCTTTTCTCCGGGCAAGGACAACCAAGACTGCAATCACAATTAGAACCACGACCAGGACTACTGCTATAACAATCCCAGCTACTGCTCCCTCGTCCAAACTATCTGACGCATCAGTCGCTACAGATACAACCAAAAACATGTCAACTGTTACTCATCCAAGCCATCTTATGTATCAGCCGCTACAGACACAACCAAAAACAAACAAAAAAGTCCCATGTCAACTGTTACTCGTATCAGCATTTACAGACATAACCCAAAACACGTCAATTGTTACTCATGTTTCTTTTATTTAACATGCCACACATAGATAATTCGAAACAGGTTCTATGTTAAATCAAATAGGAAATATTTTAAATCTCTTGACGAATCATTTTATGTGGATGCAGTTAATGCGAATCAGGGGTTCTAATATTTAGTTCTCCTTTGATAAAAAGTTTTGGGTCTGATTTTGCATCGGATACCTTTAGAAGGTAAAGGCAGTATCTCAACTCCAAATCTTTATTTTATAAAACAACCGGAATTATTCCTAAACGACTTCATACCTTGACAAGCAGCATTGACAGGGGGAGACCACTCTTGGCTTCCGTCGCCGTCGTCGGTACATGTATATTGCGTACTTCCTGTCAGGTGTCCAACCCTACAACTCTCAACAGTAACAGTGCTCCCAAGACTGTAGTTATAGCTATTCTTTATACTACGCGGAACAGCCAACAAACCACAAGAACGCACTGGAATGAGAAACGTATTACAATACAACTGTAAACAAGGCAAATCAATAGTTGCTATGGATGCTTAACGGTACCAAAAATCCACNGGAACGCACTGGAAAGAGAAACGTATTACAATCCAACTGTAAACAAGGCAAATCAATAGGTACTATGGATGCTTAACGGTACCAAAAATCCACATACATCTACAGTGAAACACAAAGTCTAGATAAGTCAACTGACAGATCGGAGCTTGCTGCGAATTAATGTAGTTACAATATAGAAATGCTGCAAACAATGGTTTTAACCAATATTAATATCGACAATTCAACCAACCTGGAAGGAGCTCGCTTTGGAGTTCTTGGTACCTCTGTGAAAATGCCCGAGTTTTTTGCGCCAAGGAGGTGTTCCCCGTGCTCCACAAGTCATAGTCGCACGCCGAGTCTGCCATACAAGATGGATTCGAGGCTGGTTTCGCTTTACAGAGTCTGGATGTGGGTTTGGCATAGATTGGGAAGGGCAAGACGAAGGAGCTAGATCTCTCTACAGCCCCTGAAATATATAGGGAAATTACAGATAAATCTCTTATAACCCCTAATCAATATACAGGAAATATAACAGGATCTCTCTATAGCCCCTACATATTACAGGAAATTTAACAGATGTTCTATAGCCCCTATTATATAGTATACAGGAATATAACAGGATCTCTCTATAGCCCCTAATATAATATACAGAAATATAACAGGATATCTCTATAGCCCTATATATAAATATACAGGAAATATAACAGGATCTCTCTATAGCCCCTATAATATAATATTCAGGAAAATTTAACAGGATCTTTCTATATAATACATACAGGAAATTTAACATGGTGAAGCAGCTAGATTCCTATACAGCCCCTATAGTATATCAAATATACCCTACATTATCACTCAAATTAGTTTTGACTAGTCTTGATACTTTAGATGCTATGTTTATTAGTACTAAATATGTTTTTCCATTTAAATCTTGTTAAAAGTATGAACTCTACATCGAATCTGACCAATACTTTAGTGTGTCAAATATCTTCCAAATGAAAAACAAAACACCCCCCAAACCCAAACAAACACCCCCCCCCCCAAAAAAAAACCCAAAAAAAACAACAACAAACAAACATAAAAACCATCGAACTCGTACTACACACTTATGTTTTAAAAGAGTTCGCTTTAAAATATAACTTATGTGTGCCAAGACTGAAAATAATTAATATGTATAGATATAATACGTACAACTATACACAAATTGCTCGTATACACTGCTTGAATTGGTTGTTGATGGAGGTACTCTTCCGTTTGCAGGGGCTAGATCATCGCTTGCGTTATTATTCCATGAACCAAGCAAACCTTTACTTTTGTACTGCAAATCCAAGTAAATATTGTTCTCTCAAAACTACAAAGTACTACCCAATTTTTCAAAGAATGGTTTTGAATTACTAGCAGACATTAATTCACTTGTACATGTATCATCAATATCCTTGCAGACAGATTGTTTCTCACTAGAAAACGATTTTGATGTGCTATTTCCACGGAATACTAGCATATCTACGCTAAATACACTGAACGCTTTTCCACTAAACAGGCATTTGATAATGAGAAATTACTTTTAATCAATTATTATACTATTGATACATGTATTTACCAATATACAATAACATGAATTTCTTTTAGGATGTTACTTACTTGCGGAGGAATCATAACAATTAGACTGAGCATGTCGTTCTCCTCAGCCACTTGGACCCCAACACCATTTTTCACGATAACAGTAAAATTAGACTCCTTGGTGTTGGCGTTATCGTCACTATTAACAACAGCAGACTCTAAAAAACGCAATAAAGAATTTTTAACAAGAAAATGATCATGGTTTTAAAAATTAGATTAACTATATAGAACTTTTTCTTGATGCAGACCTTTAAAGTCCTTCCATCTCTGAGGGCCTTGGTCAAAATAATGGAATTCTCCGTTGACCAGTACGTCTAGCGTTCGTATGCTCCTATCGACTTGCGGTCCTTTCATTTTGATCTCTATTATTTCCTGTTTGACTTGAACGCCGACGGCGGTTAAAATGACGGATCTGAAGTGTTGAGCTACAAATTTAAAGGGTGTCTTGCATGCAATCAAGTCTTATACAATCCAGATGCATTTTAATCTCATTCAAGGAAAATCATATATTTGTCTATATTTTGTCTTTATGCGATTGAACCTACAATTGAATGGCGACTTTTGAAATCGCCCCACAATTTTTACATCAGTCGAATTTAGAAGCATGAAATCTCCTTCCCCACACACATGATATCCCTGGCCATCAAAGGTCCTCACGTTAGACTGACCAAACACCATTGCTGTAAAAGCAAAACGGATCAACTGTCTATTATCATGAATATAAAGGCAAAAAAAACGAACACNCCAAACACCATTGCTGTAAAAGCAAAACGGAACAACTGTCTATTATCATGAATATAAAGGAAAAGATAACGAACGTTGATCAATCTTAAGTCCTATATAGAATACAAAACAAGGGTTGGGCAAACACGGACCCCTTTGAATGTGAATGTGAAATTTAAAAATCAAAAATGATGATTAGCTACTTTTACATATACTAGTAGTATGTTTACCTTGTTTTGAAGGAGAGTATCCTGAGCAATCACGTGTTGCACGTTGGTCCATGTAATAATCGNTGGGCAAACACGGACCCCTTTGAATGTGAATTAACGATGATTAGCTACTTTTACATAAACAAGTAGTAGATTGTTTACCTTGCTTTGAAGGCGAGTATCCTGAGCAATCTCGTGTTGCACGTTGGTCCATGTAATAATCACAGTCTTGATAATCCGTCCACAGACAACAGTAATAGAATGTGACAACATCTTTGATCCAGTGAGACAGAGATGGCACGTGACCGGGTTTCACGTAAGGTGCCGCTCCCCAATCGTGACTTCTATCCGGCGTGCTTCCTTGAAATGTGTCGGCAGCAAATCTAAGCTGTCCATCGGCTCCATAACAACATTGATTCCCAGCTCCTTCTTGGCTTTACAAAATAAATATCACAATCATATAATTTTTCTATTAGTGAGTCTTTATCGTTTTGATTTCTTTATGAAAATTACTGATTTATCATGCAGATTATTACTTTTAATGCAAAATACCTTACCCTGTTGGTTGGACTGCGCGAACACAATGCACTGCACCCAGATGAAATCGACATTTATGGGGGTCGTTGCTGTAAAGATTACAACCAACATCTGTCTGCCATCTTCCAAAATCTGAGAGAGCCTGCTGTACATTACACGGACAGTACTCCAGTCGTTCTAACCACCTCATGTCCTTCCGGTCCTCGTTATACCATGCCACACACCTAGCATGTTGCCAGTTGTTGCCATACATCGCCAACATTCTGTTATTTACTAACCATCCCATGGGAACAACGCCACTGAACATCGCTCTGAAAGAAGGAAGACTTTGTCTCCACCGTAGTACTGACTATTTTCAATATCCGGTTTTGTCCGTCTCTTTCTACTTACCTTCTGCCAGCAGCCTTTGACACATCTCTGACGCTCACTTCGACCACGCCTACTTCATACTTAGCACATTCGTTGTCACAAAACACGTTGGATGCATTAAACGTATACGTTTTCTCACTTACGCGTACATCACGTGAGCTTAAGGTGATACGTTTGTTCCATCCAGCCTGAACAATCAAACAAAAATAGAAATATTTAAAAATGCATTCATAATGTAAGAAGATAAAGTGATCTATGTTCTAAGAAATGGAAAAGATTTTACATTAAATTAATAAGCAATGGTTTATCTATCTTAGGATGATTTGATCAATAAAGTGGGATTATAAGATAGGAACTTACAAAACAATAAGTGTCAGATATGATAAGCATAAAACATATTTTAGATATTTTACAAACTTTTGTAGACTACCATAAATATTCAATTCACGTGTTCTTTGTGCGGCCATTTTGTTTGAGAAAAAACTAAACTTGATGATCACATTCATCCACACCTCTGAAATAGATATCCAAGTTTTTCTTCCAATGGCTAGACTGTGATCACCAAGGGTGTACATGTATGGTTTTGGGCTATAAACAATGTCTTTGAAAGAGATTTCATTTGAAAAAAATCTCATGACAGGAGGGAGGCCCAAAAATTTTTTTTGCAGTCCGTTCGTATAGAGAACACCTATGTAAAACCAGGTGTTGACCATTCGGTCAGCTGTACTGATAATTTCAATAGTATGGATAAAGATTACATTGCTTTCAATTGATGGAAAATTGAAAGTGTAATTTTCAAAGTAAACAACGACACATTAATTACGGTAGTTGAAAAGTAATGTTCATATTAAGTCACGATGATCGACAAATCTTTGAAATAGTCTCTGTGTATCTTTTAAATTCATATGAAGATGTTTTTCTTATCTTTTTTAAATTGTCGGAGAACGTGGCACACTGTTACACAGACAACAGTTCCAATGTGATGTACACATGAATAGGTTGATGGAAACTGATAGGTCCATTCAGAACTTTTTATTATTACCTGGTATGTCTTTTCGTTTTCAATGAATCCCACAAAGCTAATATCAACGATGGCGTTAGGATCTGTGGATAGGAGGTTCTGATCCCAACTCAACATCAGCGCTTTAGCGGAAGTCTCATTCCAACGCCGCCCTTGTCCGTTGTCGTGAAGACTGATTTTTGTGGCTTTGGGCATTCTGCTTGGATGCACTGTGTGGAGAGTGAAATGTTTTGGCTTAAGCTCGGACATTATTTTTTTTTTCATTGTTAAAAAACGTGTTGATAGGAATATCATGACTGTTTCTAACCTATCGTTATAGTGGTCTCGTAATAAAAGTGTGTCTTTTCGTCCAGGGACAAGGCTACATTAACCTCGCCTCTCTCTAACAGCATTGGGACAGGACAACGCGCCTTCATGCTGTTGATCCTGGTACACACAGAATACGCTCTTTCTGTCCCAAAACTCAAGTATATCTTATCCCTTGGCATCAGACAGGGCCCGGAAACCTCTACCATCTCTCCGCCAAGCATACCCGCAAACCCTGGGCTCACTTGTAATTGACCTGAAACAATAAATTTTCTGTAAAACACGAATCAAGTAAAAATATAAAAGTTGTTTTTACGAGCTGCTAACATTTCCATATATATCTTTTCTTTTAAATTTCGAGAAGATCCAATATGATTTATTGTTAATTTTATGTGATCGATCTTTCAGTCGTACGTTTCCCCTTTCTCACCTTTTGAGGTCCTTTGACCATTACATCCGCCCCTGACGATCCTCTCCCGGTCAATTTTGTACAAGAAACGCCCTGTAATGTCACTGCCCTTTAGCGAATCAGCCCTTTGAAGACTGGCGCTAGGCATGGCCTCACTCCAGCCCCTCCCATATCCACCATTAAACCCGGTCTGAAACAAGCATTTTAAAAGCAATGCAAAACACACAACATCTATAAATGGAATTTCATACAAATGGTCATAACATTTGTAAAAGTAGGTTAGTCGAAATGGAGGTCAAGTTCAACTTCTCACAGTAACACTTATGGCAGTTTATTTATTAATATCTAAACATTCAACAAAGCACAACTGAAAACTGATTGCATTTTAATTCACTGCAAGAGTCGAAACAAGAAAACTTATTGATGCAAGCGCTAAATTCGGCCGCAAATACTTTTAACTATGTAAAGTGAAAAAAATATTGAAGATAGCACAAACGGTGATCAATCTCATAAATCCCATGAATAATACGAAACTGAGAGTAAGGCAAACACCGACCCTTTGAAATATCGTAGGTAGGATCAGGTGTCGAGGAGTAAGCATCCTCGGTTAACTATCGAAAGTATGTAAAGCAAACCATTCAGACACTTTCATGATTTATTCTCCCCCTGCATAAAGTTCTTCACTCTATTTCATTCTGGCAGGCTAATAAGGGTATTGCTCACATGTTAGATAATATCCCATTCTTTTCTAAGTAGCTTTCATGTCGAAAGAAATAAAAAATTTCATATGTAGAATATATTTGGCAGAAAAAAATAGCCATTTCAGTTTTTAATGAATATGGTTTTTAAAAGGTAGCATATGAATATGGAAATCTGAACAAAATATTTAAAGTGCACAACAATGAGAAAATAAATGCTTCAAACTCTGATTCCTTGGAAGTACATAAAGTTAAATAGCCTATTTCAGTGAAAACTAAATACATGTTGTACGAGTTAACACATTTGGTATATCGAAAATGATCTTTATTTATCAAAATGATTATGGATTAATGTATGTAAATACTGCAATTCAGTTTACTAAAATAATCAAATGATAATTATGGTTTTGGATTTATGATAAAATGAGAAAAGTCCAAATAGAATACAAAACAAGAGTTGGGCAAATACGGACCCCTGGATACCGCAGAGGTGGGATCAGGTGCCTACGAGAAGTACGCATCCCCTGTCAACCGGTCACATCCGCCGTGAGCCCATTGTTTTGATCTGGTAAACGGAGTAATCCGTAGTCAAAGTTACTGATGTACATTCTTGATGTTAAGTCGTACATTATATGTACGTAAAAGGGATTACAGGGAAATTATCCCCCTTGCGTTGAATAGAATTGCAACCAATTAAAAATGCAGAATTTTCAAACAATGCATTTTTTACCAATCCGAAGACTGTAAAATACTTCAACTATGTATACCCTCTTCCAAAGACGACGGTAATGACCATACAGTAACTTATAATAATCGCTCGCCCTCTGGCGGTCAATTATGATTTACCTGGTACGTCGGGTTCGTTGTTACACCAGTTTGCTTGTAATTAAATATTGCAAAACTCTCCTTTCCATCCGTCAACAAAACTGCTTGAAATGTGTTTTTCTACAAGTAAGATCAGTGAACTTCAGGTACGTATATCGCAGTTACATATTTAGTATACATCAACATACTAGAGGGGAATAGTCATGATATCTTAAAACGCAGCTTAAAACCACAACCATAAAATTAAAAAAGAAACACTATCGAGCAATCTTATCTTATACGATTATACATGTATCTCTACTATCAGTAACATTCAATCATTCAACAGTTCAGACTTACATGTAGAGAACATATAATATATAAAGTCACAAAGCTACTGTAATAGAGTATATATACTCAATCAGTTTCTCCTGGAGAAGCAATGAAGCTAGTTGTGTGTACTCAGTCGGCTTTGTGGTATTTTTATCATACTATACTACTTGTGTATAGAGTTTTCTGTACACATAATAACCCCAACAATTTTTTCGGAATCAAATCACCAAAAAATTCCAACCGCAAAAACTACTTCTTTATCATGTTACTGAAAACAATTTAATATTTTTATAAACTTAACTTGTACGTGTAAGAAATTCTACCTCACATGGCTTTGAAATGTCATTGCATCCTACGACGCTGATCTGGTATGCATCTGTAACATTTACCCACGTGACCACAAGTGCGTAGGATGGCGTAAAGTTGTACACACCAATAAATGCCTCATTGATGTAATTTCCCATGTTCGTAAGGTTCCTTTTCCCACTGGAGGAGTTGAGTAGTATCTTATAATAAATTTTTCCTCCATAGATATTGTTGCCAGTTGTAAAGGGGGACTGGAGAGGAGCACCACCGTAAAGAAAGGGGGCCACGAAGGGATTATCCTCCACCTCAGTTGCATATTTTTCACGTTCAAACGCGTAAATCCTCCCTATGATATGTCTGGCTTCAGGATTAAATCCTACAATTCCATCTTTAGAAACCTTTTTTTGGAGAAATTAGAGTATTTGCAAAATGTATATTGAAAAACAATACATGGTCAAATAAAATGTTGTAATCACCCCCGATAAGGTGGCTCTGTATTCAAGTTGCTATGATATTTATTTTTCACAGTAGGAAATGATTATCAAGTTACCGTATCTACAAAATTTTAATCTTCAGGCATTATATCAAGGTGATTGAAATACAAGAATCTCATGACGTGAAAAAGAAAATGATAAGGCATTCTTACATAGAAGTTGTTCGTAAAATTGTCACAAGAACTGGGGAATTTCTGTCCCCCTGGGACGGGTACTTGTGTGGACCGTCTGTAGGGTGACCTCATCACTGTTCCCGGTAAACTCGAAACAGTACTTGACCTAAATATGCAAAGAATTATTTCCTGTAAGTCCGACCCTAATCTGGCACTTCACGATGCACAGTTTAATACAGTTTGCAAAATGGGTACATAAATTTAGTACAACAAATGTGTTGCATAGACTCTGATCTTTGATCTGAAGTGAAAACAACGTTAATGTTAAAGAGTATCCAAAACGTTATGAGTATATTTGAAATTAAATATTACCTTTCACACGACCTAGAATTCCGGTCAGACAAATGCATACCACGGTGTATGAGACCACCATTGTTCTGGACGGTTATCTTACAACGCCATATTGACAAGTTTATGTTATCTCGTCGCAATTCAAATATTTTTATCTTCGTAGGATTTCGTAAAGGTCGGAATTTAACGAAGGGGAAATAAAGCTACTTACGCAATTCCAGAATTTTCAACAAAATAGGTTATTTGACAAGAAGAACATCGTAGATATTTTCACGTATGACCGTCTTTACCAACAATACATCACACTTTTACTCAACAATGCAATTAGGGTCATTGCACACAGTGTAACAGAATTAATTTACTCAGTTATGCACATCGTGTCTTTTTTCATCCTTACGGTGAAACAATTAACATAAGTTACATTTGCTTGAAGGAATTAAGTTTTTGTTCACTTTTTAAAAAGAGTCCATGGGCACTAACGCTCACCTGAGTACCTTAAAGACGATGTCAAGGGCTCCACTGGTCAACTAAGTGCCATACAAGGAAAATCGTGACTTCGAAATAATGCAGCGTGATTGTACATTGTAATTATGCAAATTTTAAAACTCTAGCTGGATGTCTCCAGTTTCTACT
>CAJDSM010030267.1:3762-16298 GCA_903981925.1 Ostrea lurida
GAGGAGATGACTTCCTGATTGTAGCTTGGCGCTAAATTTCTTGAGTAGAGGTTTAAACAGCAGTTTGTACCAAATGTACTGATGATACGAATGGTGTCTCCTGTGGAGAAAGTTCCTGTGGCTTTGATTTTGTCGGTGAATGTATTGTTTTGTTAAATGGAGTTATTTCCTCCTTCGTAGAGCCATATGTCCTAGATCCTCTTGCTCACCTATGACTTGCTTTTCAAGGTACGAAGCTTCTGCATCAGCTGCTGCAGCCGTCTTTTTCTGTTGTAACAATTCGAGTTCCTAAGATTTCTCGAACTTTTCCTTTTTTAATTCCGATTCTTTTTCCAGAACTTTTTCTGATTCTGCTTTCGCTCTCTTACTTCAGCAAGGCTTGCACATGGAAGCTGCTGATCTATGTGATCTTAAAGACTGCTGTGATCTTACTTCTTGCATGACTCCTTTCAACATGAATTGTATCTATTACTCGTTGATTTGTTTTTTTAAGTTTATTCATGATAGGCCAGAGGCTCTGATACTTGCACTGCTTTCTGGTTGGCGTGAACGTGATAGGAAGTCCAAGTAATCATTTGCAATTTTTGTCATATCTATGAAAGGCATTTTGAAAAGTTGTTTCTAAATTTCCTAAAGCCATGTTAGATCTTCATAATGGTTCAGAATTGTTTATGCATTCGGTAAGCATATGACTGGATGACTCTACCTTCTTAAAGTGTTTGTTCTGAGTTTCAAAGTACTCCCTTCCTTTATCTGTAGGAACGAATGGTCTGTCTTCACAACTGTCTGCGGGAATTGCGTTTTTATCCATGTTAAACAGTGTGTTGCGAGATGTTGTAGTCTTTTTACTGTGCTCCCTCCTATGTAGGACAGCTAACCATAAATGATTCAACATGAACATGTAAATGGACGTTTGTTTCGGCAATACGATTCCAAGATGACATTACACTATGATGAGGTGAAGTTGAATGAAACATGTGTGTACTAAGCATGTGCTTGACAGATTGTGTGCGAGTTTGGTGAAAAGCTGAAAATAAAATAAACAAGGATTCATTACAATGAATAATCTCAAAATATACTCAAATTAAGTATCAATCAAGTTAAACAAATCTTTGCAATGGAAGTTATCATCTCTAATTTGTACATAAAATCCACCTATAAACCACATAAACAGGACTTTATATAAACAAGAGATAAAATAGTAATGACACTAACTGCGTTCCATAGATATTTGTAAGGATAAACAGTTAAAATGCACTGACTAGGACATGAAATAGTACTTAATATTCATAAAATAATCATGAAATCGATGAAACACACTGTGTGTAGACAGAGCAAACAATAAAGAAATACAACTGGTAAATTGTAGCGTGTTTACTTGTGGATGTAACAAGTAGTAATTAACATTAAAACCTGTCTGGGCAAGTCCGGATAACAAAATTCCGGAAAGATTAATAAAGGTAGATTACGGATGACAAGACATGTAGATTTTTCAAAATAACAATTGTAACAAATGTACCCCGTTATTGAAAATTTCAACTTTTACAAGGAATTGTTTGAAAAACTTTAAAATACATAAATCTTCCAAGAAGATGCATTATTACAATCTTGTTAATAAAATACAAGGTAACATTGATTATTTGGTCTAGATATGCATATAAAATAGTAAAATACAGAAGTACTGCAAGAAAGGGGGAGGGGTAGTAGTAATACGGTACTGGACAGTCACTTCAGTGATCATACCTAGGTCGTCATACCTAGGTCAATAAAGAGGTCACAGTCACTATGTCATACCTAGGTCAATAAAGAGGTTACAGTCACTATGTCATACCTAGGTCAGTAAAGAGGTCACAGTCACTAAAGTCAGACCCAGGTCAAGATAAAGGTCACCTTGTGATCAGGATTATACCCAGGTCAAGATAAAGGTCACCTTATGGTCAGGATTAACGGTCACGTTTTCTAAACAGGTCTACAGTCACTTTTATGATCAAAAGTCACGTGTTGAAACATCAATATTGCAACGTGACTACATTCCCTGAAACGTTCTACTTTACCATTTTTCCGTGCGTTCACCGTACGGTCATCGTGCGGTCACCGTGTGTTTAGTCATTTTCATCCATTGTTCAGCGTACGGTCACCGTGCGTTCTCCTTGCAGTCACCGTGCGTGTGGTAAAGTATAACGTTTCAGGGACTGTAAGCCTACACCCTATCCGTGTATAGTATAAATAAACCATGTAATCATATTTTCACAACAGCACTAGCAGTCCATGTTTATTCATGAGAGCGAGGCTGACGTCCTTTTCCGCATTTTATCTGATTCGACGAAAATCCCAGACAATTTTCATAATGTGTCAAAAGACACAGTACAATTAGAATGGAATGAACACCCTCTTTTCACGCCCTTCGATAAAAAAGACCAACTTATTTTTGGCTTCGTTTACCACAATGTGGGCTGTTTAAAGTTGTATAGCGTGTTGGATGATAGGGTGTTGTATTTTGATACGGTTAGAGTTATCTTCAAGACCGATAAGTCGGATGACTTCAGTTATCTCCCTATCTTTAATTATTTGGGGGAAACGACGAATGAGGTCAATCCTGAAGATGGTCACATTATCGAATTTCTTTCCGGAGGCCCCAAAAATTACGCCTATCGTACCCTGTCTGGTAAAGAGGAATGTAAAGTTCGGGGTTTTACTTTGAATTGGATGAACTCAAAATTGATCAACTTCGAGGCCATAAAAAACATTGGTACGGCAAACGATCGACAAATTGAAATTCACAATCCTTGCAAAATCTCGCGAGACAAGAGAAAAAGAAAATTGCTTTATCGTAAAGAAAATAGAAATTATCAGATGGTGTATACCAAACGTAGACTGTTATCGAATCTAGACACCTTGCCATTTGGATTTTAAGTAGTGGAAAAAATCTACAACACAATACGGTCATTTTCTTGTAAAATTGTATTGGAAAAGCTTGTATACAATAATATGTTGAATACAAAACATTGCTTTATTTTGTTATACAATTAATATGTAAGCCATGGAATGTTTTTCTGGCGTTCCCGTTTTGTTCTGGAAACTCTTGGAGGTCCGGATACTGTTTTTATATTGCTGATATCATCACATGTATATGGTGTGTACATCTCTCAACTTATTCGAGAGGAGGGGGAGGGAGAGGAGGAGGGATAGTAGAGGTTGTAGATAGGGAGGAGATTAGAAGAAGAATAACTCTAAGGACAGTAACAACTTATACTCCTACTGTATATGTATTTCTAAGCATACATAATAATGTTGAGTCGGATGTTCCAAATAACTTAGAGAATTGATATGCCTCAATTGGAGAGAAAGATGGCAGAAAGTGTTACAAATATAACAAATGGCTTTCTTTAAGATACAAATCCGCATAAAAGATAAAGCAGAAAATTACACAGACCCATATATGGACGACACACTGCACCTCTGAACATGCGGAAGTCTTGAATATAGAATTGATATAAATTCTAAGAAGACGCGCGGTATATGACCTGCTTGCTATAGTAATGAAGTTTAGCATGATTGTTATATATTCATTAATGGAAAATCGTCCACACTGTTATACGGAGTTTCAAAGAAAAATGGTAAAAAGAAAAAGTTCTTATGAGTATATGTCATACAAATATTTCTTATTCTAAAAAAGTGCTTGCCAAATCCTAGGCGTGTTTGCAGGTCTGCTGGTGCAAGTTGGGAGAAATTAGATAGGAAGTGCACCGAGAACACAGTCTAGACATGATAAATGAAACAGAGACAAGTGACATTTGTTGCAGAATTCGCTAAAAATCAGTCATAGATGCTCTCGTCGCGACCAAAACATATCGAGGATACAGCGAGGACCACTGAAGGCAAGGCAATGACATTAATCTATTGATAAGTTTACGGTACACTGCCCCATTGTATATTTGGAATCACCCACACCCCTACAATCAAAATAACTTCTTTACACGCGAGTAATATAATGTTCATTAAATTAGAAGTCTATTCTCGGTTCGTTTCATTACCTGTGCCATTGATTGATAGAAGCATTATTGGAAAATCACGGCATAATCATATGTTACAAAGTACTCCAAAGCATGTACGCAATTTATATAATATTTTCTCGACCGATCGTTAATTTACGATAAAAATTGGCATATGGAAACTCCACCCATCGGATAGAATCCCTGACCATCCCGGGCTATCCCCTGCCATAAACACAAGCGTTGTTGCAATGTTGAGTAACGTTTCATTATTTTATAACTGGTATTCATTCTTTTGAAAATTTTGCATATTCCTTTTCAGATACAGATACGCGTGATACACAACTGCCATTAACTAATAATCACCAGAAATGAGAAGAACACAGTCGTATCATAATCGCCTACTAAAAGAAAATAAATCTTTCCGCGATGCTAATGAACATGGATTATGCCGAACGGGGAGCAAATCGCTTACAAGATGTGAAGATAAAATGCCAAAGTATTCAAATAGATATTCTAAAGTTTGTTTCTATCCGTGACAAATACATTAATGAATATAACGTTACAAATTTTCAATTTTTGATATTTTACAGTAATTCAGCAGGCTTAGACCATCGTAGTGTATCGTCCCCGCATGAAGAATACACAAGCGTGGTTACAAACATCTTAAATTTAATGATATTCTGCAATATAGATACAAAATATAATGATGTAATTTAAATAGAACTACAAGAATACAGACTATCCAGTGACCGTGAAATCGTAGAATCACGCAAACTCGCAGATGCAAAAAAACATATATAACGGGCCAGAGCTCAGTATGAAAAGCCGCGCGAATCTCTCATACAATCCTGGGTCTCCCAATTTCATATTACATACATGATTATTTTTTGTTACCTTATTATAGAGTTTTTATATATTCAAATGAAACATAGCACGACCACAGAGCATGTCTCAACACTTGGAGGATACATTGGCCGGAATCGCAACCCTGATCTTTAACTTAGTTTTATGTTCGGTAAGTACTAGATTGAAATGGACCCGACTTCATAGAGAAAAAATGGTAAACGCTTTGATGGACATGCTCACATCATTAGTATAGAAATAGTTTGTCGCAAGCCAACCACTAAAAGCTGATAATAGCCCGATCTATCTTTATCTATATTATATGTGACTTCATACTCATTGAGCCAATCGCTACCAACTTTCACATTGCTATTATCAATTAATGGGTTGGTATGGATAATATTACTAGTAAACTGCATATCACGCACAATATACTATGGTGTGTAATTCATTATTAACTCACAGTTTTGTACTTGTTGCGAACGATAACTGCAACGAGTATCGTAAGCAAGGATTACGGTGAGGTTAGAATATACGGTAACTTTGTATATATTGAGAGGAGCAAGAGATCAGGTTTCAGTTCTAACAGGTCATAGCTTAAAGAGCAAAAAAAATGGATTTGATGCTCGATTATGGGATTTGTGTAAGTAAATCCAAGTAATGCTAAGTGAAGAGTAGTATTGCTAGCTTATCATTCAAATTTCATAAACTATGATTACGAGTAAAATCCCTTTTGTTAAGAGTGTATTATGTCACTTCAGTACGATTTGGATTCATTGGCAATTATGTTGCCAAGCATAATATAAGGAAAATTTTTTGATGCCGTTCTTAGTAAACAAGCTTATAAAAGATAATCTCGCTATAACAGATCCAGCAATTTCGCCATACATTCGTCAGGCGGTCGCTATAATGACCTTTTACATTGGGTTTTCAGTTTCCGAGGATTGCTACAATCGTATTACACGTCACTTAAGCCTCATGTGACTGATTTTCTTCATAACCCTTATGTATAGTCCATTTTCCTACTAAGATTTGACTTACGGTTTAAAATAAACTTTCTAATGCAACTTTGATGTACATTATTGCTCAATATATTACAGATTTAGGATTTTATATATCGAGTTAGACTTAAATCGAATATTTCACTGAGCAATAGTTTGGAGCCTCACCATGCTTTATCAAGTGATTACACACGCCAAAAGTAGGAGTATTTGTCTTCTATCAATTACAATCGATCGAATGCAAGACTAATTATCCGAATTATCACCATCTATCGCCAATAGTTTACTATTGATTGTCCCTAGAGAATGGGCATATTCCGTTGTTGCCGCTGTTACAATCCACTTCGTGTATCATTGTGTATAGTGTTTTTTTTCGTTGGATTAAATGAGCGCAGTAACGGTTGACGATAATCCACTATAAGTTCGGCAGCAAAAACGATAAACATTTCTCTACGTAAGGAACACTATTTCGTATATAAAACGTTCTCAGTAACCTTGTGATTGATTTGTTAAAATAAAGATAGGCGCCGCAACAGGTGTGTGGCATATCATCTTTACAGAGTAGGCATCTAGAAGTCATCTCGTTAGAGGTGATGATCATGGTGTAGCGACAATAAAATTGTTAGTTTGTTTATAAGTGAGAGAATAGGTGGAAACGTGAGAAGGGTATCGAAAAGAGATGAGTTTAAAATCCTAAGCATATACAAGGACTATAAAAACAACAAGACAAATACGATCCTAAATATCAAAAATCGATAGATTTAAGTATGTCGCGACATAATCAAGGCACTTCGACAACCAAAATGCGAGAGAAAGTAGACAGAGTGATACATGGGTGCTATTGGTAAGAGTAGGCAAGTGAAGATGTTTCAAAGACCTGTCCTGCGAGCTCTCTGAACTTACATAACCAAATCAACATTATTAAATTCGCCCCGACACTGGGTGTAGCTCTTAACAGTTCACTAAAGGTCTGATTAAACAAATTATAAGAGACGGAGGGTTAACGTCCGTCCAAATAAACATCCAACAAGTCACATATTTCTGTGGTACGAAAATGATCTGAACGAGTTTGCTTGAAGTACCTAAGCAGGAAGTAATTGAAAAAGACAAAATATACACGATTCAGTTCCAAACAATTACTGGTACAGGTTAGTGATCGTAAAACAAGAAGCTCTCGGCCAGGGTATATCGCTAAATGACAAGTGTACAATAGAAACCAATATGCTGACTTGAGAGATAAGAGATCTATGTTAGCGAGAAAGAACAATGATTACTTTCAAACGAGATTCGTTTATAACCCGCAACCATCCACTTTTGTTAAGACTACGTTACGGGCACCTCACGCATGATGTTTACACGGCTCGAAAACAAGAATATAACAAGAAATACACAATGACATACAGAACAAAGTGGGATCAAACAATCGGAGAGGCAAGGTCGAATTGTAATACAGCAGGTAAAACCTACGAAACCGTATAAAACTGATGCCACATTATACACAAGAAGAATGTATCAGTTGGCCAAGTTAAATACGTTAAACTAGTTTTTTCGAATAAGAACTTCCATAAGTTTGAAGGATTGGAAAGTTAACGAAAATGGCATTCAAGAATAATCATCCAAACTAAGTCAGCCGTCAAGGCTGTCCCCCGACTCCTATGGACTTCCGTAATACCTCCGCGTAAGTTCTATCACGACTGTGCTTACCCACGAAATAAAGAGGATATTTCCATGGGCACTTGGAGCAGTCGGATGAAGAAACGCCGATGAGACTCAGAAGAAACGGGTATCTATATAGACCCCTAGTTGAGCAGGAGAGATAAGCCAATACACAACATCGAAAAAATGGCCAGTTGCCACACGTCAAAAGGAGAGACCCAAGCAAAGTTCGCTGATCGATAGGTAGTATCATACATGACTACTGGTGCGCCGGACACAACACAGAGATTCGAGCAATAACTGTACCCTAACAAATGTCTGGACACATCCAGTCCGTCGATCCTCTTTTCGCTAAGTTTGTCGGTAATGATATATCCAACACCGGACCCTCGGATGGAAAGAAGGGAGCTGGATGTCGAGAGATTTCGATGTTTCTGCCAAATTTCCGAGATCAATTGTTGAAAACTTTGTGCCCTGAGATCCACAACTCGTAAATAGCTGGGACTATACTGTCCCTTCTCTGACTATGAAGGATATAAAATGTACACATGGCAAGTTGAAAAATCTTGGTCTCTAGAAACTTGACATGAATGATGAGTTATACTGTCAAGGATCATCCACAGAAAGTTCTGGTCATGTTTGTATGGTGAACAGGGTCCTCTCCGTACGAGCGCGAAGACCCATAATATTTGAACAAGACAGACGCCTCCGTGTTTTGTTGGTAAAACAAACGCCCCTTGGGCCGATCATAGCTTTACAAGAGAGATCAATCTAACGCTTAGCTTAATATGTTCCGAGTATAGCATAATAGTGTTCGTATAAACTTGAAAATAAACATTGCTAAGCTGGATCCATTGTTGCTGATTCCCAACCACTTACCACGAATTGTACTTCTAAAGCAGTACTTCCGCGCACAAAACTATTTTAACCATGCTAGACCCTACCTTAGTACTGCGACTATGTAGATTTTACTAACAAACTCTTAACTACCACAGGGAAGGCAAATTCTACCTGCAATTAAATCTCCCAAATCGTAGTAGTGCTATTTTGTAATTCCCACTTATAAGGATGTTTCGAATTTGATTTCCAAAAATCGTTGAATAAAATCATCACTGTTTTTCCAACCCTTTTTTAGTTATAAGTTTTTCGGTAACTTAGGTTGTCCAAACATTTTCGTATGTAGAGTCATTCCATTCGAGAGGTAAAGAACTAAGGATTTCGTCCGAAATAGCACATTTTTCTTGAAATAGTCGAATTTCATCTATTAATATTTAGCTGATAACCCAGTACAGGAGTTATACACTTTATACAGCCTGTTTAAGTATCCCATAGTTCGGAAGGTCTCTACAAGCTCCAGTTGTTGAATGAATTGGCATGTACGACAGTGATATACATGACCTGGGTTAATATCTGTTTGATATTAGTATGGGAGTATCGGAGGTTAGTGACGTTTTCATTTGTAAAATTGCGTGATTCAAAAACGCTATAGAATCTGATTATTTCTAAAACACCATTCAGAGACAGGAATTTTATTTGCTTAAAATTCACTCAGGCAGATCATTAACCGGGAATCAACAAACCACTTCGAAGTGCGAAGTATTTGGCTTCCAATCCTACTGTCGCCTCACTATACATTCTTCACATTTTTTATTAAAGTTCTTACTTTGCCAATGGTTAGTACGGTAAATTAGGTTCATTACCACAACATTATGCATACGCGGTATGGAAAAGTCAAACAATTGAACATAGGAACATATGAGTCGATCAAAAATGCACGGCGAGCCATCAGGCCTATCCTAAATTGGTACTCTTAGATAGATATTTAATACTAGTGATCATTTGTAATCCGCAAACAAGGTAAAGAACCGATTTTGCACACAAAAATCTTAGCAAAATGTTTAATTTCTCTAAAGGGTGATAAACATGTTGTAAGGAAATATTTTCGAAATTTCCGTTTTTCCATTTTATTACTCAGGGCTCCGTGTTTGCCCAATTCTTTGTTTTGTATTTAATTTGATGACTATCTGAGCGGAGACGTGCTATCACTTTCGTTTCGTCTATCTTCTTAAAACTTTGACGTGTGCTTAATGAAGAAATCAGGTGATCCGTGATGGGTTTAAACGTTAGCGAAAACGTAATTGATTGATGATTGATTATTTATTGTTTTACGTCCCTACCGAGAATATTTCACCATCATGATGGAGACGTCACCATTGCCGGTGAAGGGGCTGCAAATTTAGGCCTATACTCGACACCTCAGGGCCTTGCAGCAAGGAGGGATCTTTATCGTGCCACATCTGCGTGACACGGGACCTCGGTTTTTTCCGGTCTCATCCGAATGACCGCCCATTCGATTCGCCCTCTACAACACGAAGCAAGGGAGCGCTGAGGACTATTCTAACCCGGACCCCACGGGGGAAAACGAATTGAAGGTTAGGAAATATTCCAGAAACACAGGGAGGGCAACAAAAACCTCATAGTGGCAAGTTCAGAAGAAGTGACAGCTCATGGGGGTCCTAAAGTAGTGCTTTTGTCGTCTCGGCAACATGTTTTGTAATCAATCAAGGTAGTACATGGTCAAATTTAAAACTCTGTAAATTTAAAGTCATCATTTAAATGGAATGAATTTTTCCTTGACCACCAAAGCGTTTTCCTCAAACTTGCGGGTGTAATATCTGTTAGCATCCTATGTGCACGTGGTTTCGGTCAATCAATAATCAAACCATGCAGGTTAAGGGAGAATGAACGACATCCAGATACATCATCATTCTCACAAACTTTTGATCATAAAAATTAATTTGAATATAATTAATGCTCTTAACTCTTTCGTTGAGATATACTGTTTACATTGGTAACAATATTTGCGGTACCACCCGACGATTAGGTACCAATTTACGCAAATCCTGACACGACGTACGGCGGGCATCCGCACGTTCCACAACGATGTTTAGGTACAAGGTATGTAAAGTCTGGGTACGGAGAGCTTCGGAACGAGGCCTGCCGTACATCGAGGAGTATGCACAATCGTATTAATTGTTCGAAGGCAGCCTTTTGATATAAATTGTCGACGGTAAACAATGTGTTAAACGTGATCATAGTCCAAACAAATAGCAAATCGAGTTCAGGGCAACACGGACCTTCGACAAAAGCGAATGCAAGATCTAGGTGTCATGGAGGAGTATGTATTCCTCTACTGAAGGTCACACCCGCGTGAATCCTTAATCGAAATAAAGTAAACGGGATTACCCGTCGTCAAAATCTAATACGAAAATGACAGTTCTAACAAAAGTTATGAAAATAATCAATCAACATGACTTAATGATAATTGGTAATCGAAAAACTAGAATACTGTGAGTAAAACTCACAAAGGATTACCACCGCCACCCACATATTTCTATGCTCACTTGAGTCACTACAGCTTGAAACAAAGAAGATATGGCCCGGACAGAATTCCTATGTTAAAAAAAAACCTGCAAGTCTTACCTTTGAGATCAAGGTCAAGGTTATAGAGAGAGTCATGGATATACGTGACGCATCCTCCCATGGTGATACATCTCTCATGGTGAGACACCCACATGCCAGTAAACCCAAGTTAGAGAATTGTTTACCTTTGACCTTCAGATCAAGTAGTCACTATTGAAACATGATATTTTCTGCTGTCAATGTGTTTCTGAAAAAAAAAACCCCGACGAACTTAGTGGAAATATGAGTGGTAACTCACTAATTAACATTCAGTAGTTTCCCGATCATTCAGCATACTTCACGTAACTCGTAGTAAAGAAAAAAAAAAAAACAGAATTGAAACATGTTTATGTACGTTTGAAGAGAAAAACATATGTTTGCAATCGGTCTATAAATTGTTATCCATCATTATGAAGATTGTGTGATGCACATTGGTATCAAAACAATACTCACCTGCAGGGCACATCAACGGTTGATTCAACGTCCGGCAAATTTCGATGAAAACGATTTTGGATTGTTAGGACGGTTGACCATCAGGCAGAGGATTGCCTACCTCCCTCCATGGACTATCTGACAATCTTCGCGTTTCTTTTCGGAGTCCGGGTTGCCCTATCACTGCGATTTTGTATATTAGGTTTTTGCTGGATACATTAGATACATTGTTTTGAGGGTACATTTGTTCGATTGTGTTTGTTTGGTTCTGTTTACCATTGGCTATATAACGTTTTTCGTAATTGGCTAAATAAAATAGTATCATACCCAAATTAATAGTGGGTAGAACACACATTGAGGGATACATTACAGCACGCAGACGTCGACATGACGAATTGTGATACCAATTCTAGTTGAAGACTCATCCGAATGGTACCAGCTAGACCGAAGAACAGAGTCGCGCAATCGTGTTAGCAAACCTCCTTTGAGAAATGAAGACCACACCCACAAAATGAGGGTAAACGAAGTGCAACAAAGACTCTTTACTAACTCCTAGATGCGTATAGCTTAATGTTTGTACAGGAATAGACAACGCCACAGTCGTAAGTTATCAAATCGAGTACTCGCTAGAAGTGACCTACATAACGAGAATACTGAAAAACTAAGTGATGAGGATGGGGATACAATTACAGTGACCTGGAAGTACATCAAGGCGGGGATTTCAGAGCATCGTGTGGCAAAACCATTTAAGCTAACGTATTGTCAAATCATCCACTACTGCTTTGACCTTCTGAGCGCGTGTGGTGGTGAACCAGACCCGCGGTGAGCCAGTGTCTGGATCAGGTAAACGGAACAATCCAATATCAAATTTCAGTCTTGTGAAAAACGGCTTGTAACAATGCTATGAAAACAATCAGACATGCCTTGACGCAATTGTAGGTCATATTATGGGTACAGAAGATCGGATCGAAAAGGGGAGATTATAAACAACAACCATATGAAGAATTGTACGAAAAATGCGGCCTGTTAGACATGTGACTGTTGAAACCGCCTGCAACAACAAGCTTGTCTGCTGTTTTGGTAAAGTAGCTTGCGCGTCGGATTCAAAAACTGATCATACTGCACAGTTGCGTACGAATAGAGTTGA
>CAJDSM010030270.1:1886-17358 GCA_903981925.1 Ostrea lurida
ATAAACAGATTGATGAAGATGGTACCGGATGATATGTATTTTGTATTAGCGAAATCTTAAATCGACAGTCAAAAATAAACATTCTCCATGATAAAGTGTAGTACCCTGGATGTGATTCGTATTTAGACCTCTTTTTAAACAGTCCTGATCAAGGAAAGGAACAGGATACTATCTAATTGTTCATACTTTTCTAATTGTTATTTCAATTCGTTTTATAAAGAACAGAAAAAAAATTATTTGTTTTATACCTCTTTTATTTTAAAAATTGCAAAATCAATCCATTGATATATTTGACTAGTCCAAAAGAAGCGACCCCATACACAGCGCAGACCGTCTGTGTACAGCAATATATTATGGAAGAGGTGCGCCGCCGGGGTTTTAACTACTACACTTTATTTCAAGGAAACGATTACAGTTCAGAAGACTAATAGATACACTGTAAAATGTATATGCATATTTAATTGCGACTGCAGAAATCTTACAGCTTATAGGGAAAAGGTATGCAATAACACATGAAAATGGTTCATCAATTATGAAACTTCAGACGGACAAACCTGTTATTGACAAAATCAGTTGTAATACTAAATGGTTTTACTTTATTGATTGCCCAAATTTTTTAAAATAAAAGTAAAACATAATTGTTTTTCTTTCTTTTTATAACGAATTGAAATAACTTTTTGAAAATGAACAATAGATATATCCTGTTCCTTTCTTGATCAGAACGTGTTTAAAACAAGATCATAATACAATCATATCCAGGACTACACTGTTATCATGGAATTTTATTTTGACTTGTCGTTTAAGATTTCTCTAATACAAAATACATATCATCAATACCATTCTCTTCCACGACAAGTCAAAATAAATTTCCATGATAACAGTGTAGTCCTGGAGTGATTGTATTTAGATCTTTTTAAACACGTCTGATCAAGGAAAGGAACAGGATATATCTATTGTTCATTTTCAAAATGTATTTCAATTCGTTATAAAGAAAGAAAAAAATTATTGTTTTACTTTTATTTTAAAAAATTGGCAATCAATAAAGTAAAACCATTTAAGTATTACAACTGATTTTAGTCAATACAGGTTTGTCCGTCTGACAGTTATAATTGATGAACCATTTTCATGTGTTATTGCATACCTTTCCCTATAAGCTGTAAGATTCTGCAGTCGCAATTAAAATGCATATACATTTTACATGTATCTATAGTCTCTGAACTGAATCGTTTCCTTAAAATAAAGTGTAGGTAGGTTAAAACCCCGGGGGGACCTCTTCCTATATATTGCTGTACACAGACGTCGCGCTGGTATGGGGTCGCTTCTTTTTGACTAGTCAAATATGATTCAATGGGTACATCCTTCATCAATCTGTTCTATATCAATGGGTAACAATCTTTTAATATGCCAATTTCATTCTGCTGGAGTACATTCCCTAATAAGCTTTAACTATAATTCATAAAATTTTAGGACATTTTCCCGAAATATAAACTAAAAATACAATATGCACTTACTCTGAATCGGCGGGCAACATAATGAATAGGTCACACTTTTGGCTATAAATATATAATTGGGTCAGAACTTTGCACGGAAATAATATGAATGGGTATGGTTTCCACAAAACTATTGAATATATTTATGGGGTGGTTTGAAAATCTCACGGGACGTCTGGACCCAAAGCTATAGTTGAGCCCCGCCCCCCCCCCCCCCCCCCCCCCCCCCCCCCCCCCCCCCCCCCCCCCCCCCCCCCCCCCCCCCCCCCCGGGTTAAAACTTCATCAGGAAGAAAATTTATTAATTTGTTTCATGTGACCATCCCTTTAATTGCCCTGCCATACAGTACTCATAGACTAACAATCTCTATGGCAAATAGTTCACTCTTTCTTTTAGTGAATATGTGCAACACAATTAATACAATACACATGTATTTCTCTTCAAGTTTACACCAACTAGATTGTAAAATGTTCACGCATTGTTAAATCTTCATGCATGTATTTAATGACACTATGTTATGTATAGTAATTGCCACACTAATCTACGTATACACATATGACACGAATTCATATCTTTGAAAGAATATATCGTCGAGTTAGATCCATCTTGATACGTATGCTATGAGGTATACATGTATATCATCTATCATAAGTTTATTTATTGCAATTCGCATTCAGAATTTTTTATTATTTTGCAGACAGTTTCGTTTGAAAATTACTTATAACATCCCTTTTGGTTCGACTAATATTGCAAGAACTATTAATCGTGGAGAATCCTACAATACATTTAAAAAGGCAACATTAAACGTCAACTAGTGCGTTGCTCATCGTCGGAAACCCATGGTCGATTGCATATCGAAATGCAACCGTCCGTGGGTTTCCGACGATGTGCGATGCAATGAAAATGTAGTAGTACAATTTGTGCAACGAAATTCCTTCTAAATTCCCAAGCTATGCTTAAAACCGCTGTAGATGCTCATTAACAGATGCAAGCCGCTGCCTTCTAATGGTGGGTGTGGTTCGATTCGGTAAAACAGTAATATTTGGATTTAGCTTATGATTAAGTTTACTAAAGGGTATAATGTAATATATCAGTTGATATGATATCTTTTGCACATGCATGCTAGAATCACATGTAACAATACAGCATTCTGTAGAGCTGTTACGCTAAAATTAAGCATGTTCGGAATGAAAATATCCGCAAGATTACTTTACTTTCGACTTTGACATCCGCAATATAGAATAAGTATCCCTGGTGGGGGCCTAAGGGTGAAACCCCCGGAATTAAGCTGATGCATTTTAAACAATTAAGAAAGGTGTTTTCAAAGTTTCCAATACACATTTTTTAAAATTTGATTTTAAACGCAGGTACATCGGTTAAGGACATCGTAACTCCCTAGAGTTAAAGAAAGTTCATCCATTAGTTTTAATGACTTTTATTTTGAGACGTTTCGTGCACTTTTTATAACAAGTAAAAAGTGTTATTGGATTTCGTGACTACAAAAATTCTAAAATGAATTTGTAAGAAGATACAATCGAATTTTAGTCGTTTTAAATAAAGCTTTGAAAGAGTTTAGAAACACATTAGTTGTTGTTACTGGATTGATTGATTGATTATTTATTGTTTTACGTCCCACCGAGAATATTTCATTCAAATGGAGACGTCACCAATACCGGTGAAGGGCTGCAGAATTTAGGCCTGTGCTCGGCACTTAGGGCCTTTGAGCAGGGAGGGATCTTTATCGTGCTACACCTGCTGTGACACGGGTCCTTGGTTTTTCCGGTCTCATCCGAATGACCGACCCATTAAGTCACCTCTTACGACACGCGAGGGAATGGTGGGGACCTATTGTAACCCGGATCCCCACGGGAGTAAATGTCTCTAAAATGTAGTTATTCTAACGGATAATTGATAAACATAACACAGATAAAGATGAAATCATTCAGCATTTTCGACCAACTATTTGTTTCTTGTTTTACATAACTTTTAAAAATCTAATATTCATTTTATATAAATCACGTGCTCCCATGCTTCATAGGAAGCTACGCCACTGCAAGGCATGATGCTGAAAAAAGAGTGTTGCCGAGAGATTTACCAGACTCCTTTAAAATCAGCATTCCCCAAATTCTTTGGTCGAGATAAGCATAATTTGAAAAGACAACCAGCTATTAAAGGGATTGCCTAATATGTTTCAGTCTGGTTGAAAGTTTAATCAAAACAGGGGACATCATATCAGACGTGTTTGTTCAACGGGGGACACTTTCTCATCCTAGCTACTTGTCTCCCCTCATTGGTTTCTAGGAGTCAGTGTTACATGTAGCCTGCTCTCATTTTAAAAGTATTCCCAATACGATTTCTGTTCTTGCTAATGTTATTTTTTTTCTCTTTTTTATGTTTTTCATCTTACGTTTGCCCTCTCGGAATATAGCAAATACAAAAAAAAAAAAAAAAAAAAAAAAAAAAAAAGACGACTTTTTTGTTCTATATTTCCAAATGAAATAACTACGACAAGCAAAGAATATCAAGAAATGACCAAATCAATTCTACCAGATACAGACATATATACGATTGAATATTTAGCAAGTAAATTTGGAGCGTTTAATATTCATTTTCAAACCACAGAGTTGTGGACCTAGCGATTTCATTGGAAAGTGCGGTAAAATGATAAAGCATACATTTTCTGTCCCAATTTGTGGGTGATTTTCAGACCATCAGGACAAATATCATGTATCAGTTCATTTTTAAAGACAATGATCAATAATACTTTTTTTTAATCAGTATATATGTATATTAACAATTCACTCTATCAACAATTCAAAAATTTCATTGTGGACATAGCTATTTTTAAGGGAGACAGAGAGAAAGAGGGGGAGAAAAAATAAAGAGAGAGGGAACTAGGAAACTGAGAAAAGTAAAGATAGTATAGATTGAGAGATAAGGGAGAGAGAAAGAAAGTTACAGTGCACCTTTATATGATAAATACAAGATATTAATATAGAAAAAAGTTAGAAATGAAATTGAACTATAAAATAACTGACCATATTTGCCAGAAAGTATTGAAATCATTGTAGTTACGATCATCAGAATTGTACAAGTGTTTCAAAGATCTGAAGTAGGAGCTAAATTGGTTTAAAAAACCTTGAATGGATGGACGGGTATTTTTACAACGGAATTTATATATGTATTGCTTCATTAGCATTATAGCAATATTAATAAAAACTAAAGTTTCATTGTTCGATTTTTTCCAAAAAGAAAAGATCTAGCATCTAAATATAGATTAATATTTTTAGACTGATAAAGAGATATAAATTCTTCTATAAACTGTTGAACAATTGGACACTGCCATAGTAAATGAAAAATTGTTTCTTCCTCCTCTTCACAAAAAGTACACAGATTTGTGTTGGTTTTACTTATTTTGTACATGTATATAAAACTATTGTTTGTCAGAATATGATGATTAAATCTATACTGAAACCATTGTAATTTACTATCTTTTGTCACCAAGCATGGCCGATAGTAAATTGCTTTCCATTCTACATCAGTTATTTCAAAATGGCGGGCCCACTTTTCCTTACTCTTTGGATTTATTGGCGATTTATTTAAAATTTCATACATAGGTTTTGATCCTTTTCTGGTGAGAGCAGTTTTTGGCCCCAATCTTTTGGCACTACATTGATTACTTTTATAAAGTTTTACTTTCATGTTTCAGATTTCCAACATTTCGGATTGAGCATCACTGAAGAGACATATTTTGTCGAAATGCGCATCTGTTGCATAAAATTGGTACTGTATATTATTTATTTTAAGAACCTCCTTCCATCTCTGTTTTTTTTTCTAAGGGTCCTTGTTTGAAAAACAACTCTTTACTTTGTATTCCTTGTAGGAGTTATAACAATTTTGTTCCTTAAATTACCTTGTTTAAACCTTTCATACTGCATAATGTTATACTTTTTCGCAGTTTTACAACGGGAAATGAATTGCAAAATTAAATGGATGAAATGATATTGAGGCATCCTTAGTTTTTGAAAAATACATTCTAAAGTATGCATTCTATAGCACATATTCAACGCTTCAAACATCATTAGTATTTTAAATTACATGGCACAGTTAATCAATTCTACAAATGTTTTATCATATTTAACAAATTCCTGTGATGGGCCATAGTCACGCTATAGTTATGGCGTCATCAGTTTACTTTGACATTTGAGTAATATATTCAAGAAGTACCCTAACACTGAATTTATGGCAATGTACATAATAATTCGTTTAGCCTACTAAGGCTTTTCTCAAATGACGCATTCAGGAAAACCAGCTAGATGGATTCAGCTTTGATAAGGCAGATAAGATAATATCTTTTATTATCGCGAAAATGCCGTTTTCTTGTTCGATTTCTTGTTCGATTTCTTCCCTGTATTTGTCGCGAAGAATTTCCCCAGTTTTTCTGAATCTCTCATTTGTTTCACGGGTAATCCTTTCCAATTGCTCTTGGTGCTCTCTTGTTATTTTAACTTTTCGTTTTTCATTATCCTTTTGCAATTCCTTGATTTTGCTTTCATCTCTTTCTATTTCTACCTTTTTGGTTAATATTTCATTACGTACGTCTTTTAATTCTTGTTTCAACGCTTCTTTGTTCTTTCCTGTGCTATATTTTAGCCCCTTTTCTAAGTCTTTGATCTTCTCTTTAAGGATCTGCGATTGGTCTTTATCTTGTTGTTGTTTTCTTTTCAGCTCTTCAAGTTGTGATTTTGATTGTTTAAACCTACATGTATCAAGTTCTTTTTTTAACTTTGAATCATACTCTTCTGCTAATTTCTTTACAATGTCATTTCTTTCTTTGTCCCTTTCTTCTTTTGCTTTCTTTAAATCGACCTCTTCCCTTTTCTTAATAGCCTCTTCAGCTTTGAGATACATTTCATTTGTATAACATCTGCCACCATTCCTCTCTATATTTTTAAAAATTGTCGACAACAGCTCAGCAACTTGTGCGTCCTTTTCTGCTCCGGTGAGTCTGTTGTTGAATGCAATGACTCTGCCACCACACTTCCTTATAAAATTCTGTAGATGTGGTGGAACAGTTTCAATGTGTTGGTGTATATTTCTTTTTTCCTCATCCAAGTCATCTTTCCGTGTAAAAAGAACGACGAAATACTTGAAGACGTCCTCCCCAAAGTGTTTGACAAAATGCATAATGGAATTGTGTTCTTCTTCTGTGTATCTGGCAATGCTTAATACTAAAATAAAAACGTGAGGACCGGGCGATGTTATGCCTATGCATTTTGCAATTTCGTGATGGACCTTTTCATTGGATTGTTTGGTGTCAAAAATGCCAGGCGTATCAACAATTACAATTTTTCTGCCGAATCGAACTGCGTGTTTTTGAGAACACTTGCTTGTAATAGATGACCCCGAAACAGATGAGTCAAACATTTTCTTCCCGAGAATTGTGTTTCCTGTTGCACTTTTTCCACTTCCGGTTTTACCGACCAACACTATTCTAACTTCTTTCTTTATCCAGTCTCCGTAAGGGTTGCTGTCGCCATCCATTACTAACATGTAAAATAAATACAATAGAAAAAATCCATTGCTTCAAGGACCCTCTCTAAACTGTACACAGACAAGGTAGCATTTCATGTAATTCGAGTTTTCTGTCCTTAGATAAATTAAAATATACAGTAATTTTGTTGGTACATGTATTACCAAATTCTTGATCAGTTCAAGCATTTTTAACATATAGGTAGATAAAGATAAGTTAACTTAAAACTTTATTTGCATGTTTTGTTTTCATTCAAGTGAGCGATGGTGATTTCTTTTCATTAATACTTAATTATCTTTGAACATTTTTCCTGTGGGTACCATGTATTTAAAACTACATTAATAAACTAGATATTAACACTTTAATGTGATTTAATTTTCACAGGGTCTTAAAAACATTTTTCATTAGTGTATAGAGGGTCCGTAAGATATAGTACGGTAACAATTTCAGTCATGTCTTTGCTGTTACATGCAATAATATCACATTGACTTTTCATTATTCCGGGAAAAATCACAAAAAAATCATATAAAATAATTGAGAGCTTTTATTACTTTTTCGAAGGCGAAACTGTGCTTCTTGAAATGTGCTTATACGAATCATAAACTAAAATTTTGGTGTATTGAGCTACCTTAAGCTTAACGAAAAGGAAAAGATAATAAACAGTGTTCTATCTGAAAATCCAATTTTGAATACAAATCAAGAATTGAGCATACTTGGACCTCTTGCCTTACCAAAGGTGGGTCAGTTGCTTTGGAGTAATAAGCATCTCCTGTCGAACAATAATTACCGGCATGGTACCTTTATCATCGTCAAGTAAACGGAATAATCGGCAGAGTTGGTACACGTCAAATAGCGTTATACCCATTGACATGTTCTACTGGCAACATAGATCGTTTTACGAGCACAATGATGAATTTAGACGTGACTTTTGAAACCCCTGCAGCGTAATCTTGTTTTTATTATCTTACTTCGACTTAAAAACGCGAAATGTACACGTCTTTGCTTCTACGTGTAATAATAATGATTGGTTTTTATAGAGCGCTTTATCCATCTAAGTACCCAAAGCGCTTTACAATACATTAACCAGACAAGCAAGAAGTACTAAGGACCTATTCTGACCCGGGTCCCAACGGGCTGATCATTTCTGAATATACAGTACTGTGCATACGGGCATATATTGGACAAATTAATCTACTGGGAGGACCGTTCTTGTCAATTTGATTTTGATAATTTGATATAGTGATTAAGGAATTGTTGATTTCTTATATATACTGATACTATTGTGCTGGGGGAATCTCATTGTCAATTCTCGTGCATTGCGCCATCCTCAGTCTCAAACCCATATTTTGAGCGGTGATTGATGTTTAAGGATTAGTACAACGTAACAAATTAATAACTCTTGACTTGTAAAAATGTGGTTTCAACAGTCTTGTTGAGAAACAGCATTTTGCCAATACTTTGGTTGTTACATGTATCAATATCAATTTTACATTACAACCTTTCATTATGTCGAATGCTGTCTGACGTGGTTTATACCAATAGTAATATGATCAAAGGTTCTTTACATGTTCATTATGATTGCGGAATACTACGTTTACTTGATCGAGATATAGGGCTCATAACTTGTGTGACCGGTTGACAAGATATGTTTACTGCTCTATGGCACCTGCAGGTAACTTTTCTGAATTTTCACATATGTAGTATTTAACATGAAAAGAGGTGTTCATAATAGAACACGATGAAATTGATGAAAGATTGCTACATCGTAAATTTTTGTGAGTTCAATTTAAAATGATATTACATTACCTGATAACACTTCTAAAAACAAAATACCATATATGCGGACATTGTTAGAGAAATAAACCTACTGATAGTCATTATCGTCAATAAAGTGCTTTAATTACTAATATTTACTAATATTTAGCGCTGTACAGAAAAATACAATTACATGTATAAACAATCAGAAGTTTTGTTTTCTTTTAGTGTAATGAAAAACAAGAATAGCTTTAATGATAAACCTTGTTCTCCTTTAATATCTCGTTTGTATAGCAAAGACGTTGGATTAAGAGGTTGGGATTCTTTGTCTATCCTTGCTTGCAACTCCCAGCTGGTCCTTTGTTTTACATAATCTGCAATAAGTTCATAATAAACCCACAGTAATGTTAGAAGTTTTGTTATTATACATGCAATCAATAGAATAAATTACTTCCTTCTGTTGAAAAACAAGAATAGCTTTAATGATAACCTTGTTTTCCTTTAATATCTCGTTTGTATAGCAAAGACGTTGGATTAAGAGGTTGGGATTCTTTGTCCATCCTTGCTTGCAACTCCCTGGTCCTTTGTTTTACATAATCCATAATAAACCCACAGTAATGTTAGAAGTTTTGTTATGATACATGCAATCATTAGAATACATTACTTCCTTCTGTTTGAAAAACAAGAATAGCTTTAATGATAACCTTGTTCTCCTTTAATATCTCGTTTGAATGGACAAAGACGTTGGATTAAGAGGTTGGGATTCTTTGTCCATCCTTGCTTGCAACTCCTGGTCCTTTGCTTTAATACATCATTGCAATAAGTTCATAATAAACCACGGTAATGTTAGAAGTTTTGTTATGATACATGCAATCATTAGAATACATTACTTCCTTCTGTTGATCGATCTTCTTTGAAGGCAGGACTGCGACCTGAAATATAAACAAATCGTAATGATTTTTCGCATGTATGCTGTAGTCACAAAGACAGGAATTTATGTAGATATTTCACCTAATAGTATGTGCAATTGCCTGTAACCTTTAAGAAGTTGAACAAATTTTGCATCAATGATTCTAGGAATCGGATATGATATTTTAGGATATGATTCACTTTCATGGCCGATTAGTAATTAAAAAATTGGTTGGTAGATTCAGGTTTCGGTACAAGAAATCAGTCGCCTTAAACACTATTTGGTGTGTCTCTGAGTTATGACGATTTATACTTTTTAAACAAAATTAATAAAATTGGAAATTTCTTTTTGATTTCGTTTGGTTCTTTTGGGACGAACCTATTTTATTTAAAATATAATTTGATTGCCATTAACTTTTCGTGCAAAATCGTATTTTTAATAATCTTGTTATGACCATTGGAATTATACTCACAAAGGGATATCATTATACATTGTGATTTATAGTCATTGACAGGAACGAATCGCAGAGACTAAAGGGCTCAAAATCCTCACAGAGGATGAAAAGAACTGGATTTTGAGTCTTGAGTATAATGCGTGTCAGCATAAAATGAAAAAGGTTTTGGAAGACCATTATATATACTCTACAAGTATGTCGTTTTTTTTTAGACGAGTTTGGTGTATTTTTAAGAGTAAAACAATCACTAATCAGATCATATTTCTATGTACAATAGGTATACAAGCAGGAAAGGATCCCACAGAAGAAGAACTACCAGATTGCTCTTGAGACTGGGTTCTGAGGAAAGAAAGATTCGGAGAAACTCTTTTCATCGAAATTTGATCGTTTAGAAAAAGAGCTAGCCTGTGATCAAGCCTAAAGTTCTTTATGTGCAAGGGAAGGAGAGATAAACAGAGGAGAGAGACAGGAAAGGTATTTTTTAAAAAAAATGTGGTGTCATCAAAGGTTTACACATTTTCTTACACTATCCCAGTAGCATGTTGGCTGTCTTTATTCTAAGAAAAGGTAAAGATAGCTAACAATGGTCAATATCGCAAGTCCTAAATGGAATACGAAACAAATGTGGAACAAACACGGATCCCTAGATACCTTATTTCGACTAAGGATTCATGGCACCTGATCCTGCCTTCAATTTTATCGGAGGTCCGTGTTGCCCTACACTCGACTTTGTATGTGTTTGTTTGGAATTATGATTACGTTTTACACGATGTTAACTTCGCCTATTTATATATACATGTGCCATAGGTGGAATTATATATTTTATCAACTATCTTAGATTTCAACACTTCATGCAATAAACCTCCTCTTTGACAAATTCGATATGCATTAATCATTTGTGAAGCTTTTTGTACACTATGAACTTCTGTCTACACTCCAATGTTTCTTCGTGTGGGATACTATTTCGTATTTTTAAAGATCGATATACCTTAACCTCGTCATAGTCTTAACTTTCAGCGATGTCCTGTGCTGTGTGTACCTCTGCCACTTTACAAATCAGCATACATGTACTTTACGACAAAGGATGAGTTGAAACAACTATTGGAGCTGTTCCCTTTTTCTGTTGCCAATACAAGCTATTATATTGTACAAAAGTTAAAATTATATACCATATACAATGGTCTCAGGGTAATTTAGATAGTCTTCTTTATTTTGGGTCCCGAAAAATGCCGAAAAATTAAATCAATATTTAGGGGATGCTAACAGGGGATGCTTACTCCTCCTGGGCACCTGATCCCAACTCTGATGTGTCCAGGGGTCCGCGTGATTGCCCAACTCTTGTTTTTGTATTCTATTTAGGACTTACGAGATTGATCACTGTTCGTTATCTTTGCCTTTACATTTAACCCTTTTTCAAACAGTTCTCACCATGGAGATCCTTAACGAATAATACTGCATATGAGAGCATGTCTGGAATATGCAAATTTTTCTCTGTAGTCGCATTTATTTATTTAGCATTAATTGGTTGATCACTATCCCGGAAATTTAATATCCCACTCAGTTTCGGTTCTACTGTTACAAACCCCTTCATCCTTCCTTCTTGAATTTTCCTTTGCATGGTAAGGTCACAACATTTTATCCTCTGGCAAATTTCAACGGTCATAAATTTTAAGCCCACCCACCCACTTCCTTTACTTTCAGCTTATACTGCTGTTGAATTTATCTTTATTTTTCAGCTTCGGATTGGATCCTTCGCCTTGTTTTTACCATTCTCTTCGCGGTGATGCTTCAGGTTTTCGTCTATCGTCGCACCTCAACGCAAATTGAGGAGTGTACTTAATCAATTGTGTACATAATATTCAAGTTGTGTGTATTTGAACTTTATATTAACATTCAATTTGTGGATCTTTAATTACTTCATTATTGTTGCATATTATGCATACCTACCATTCATGATGCCATAAACCCGGTGCGTGATTTGCCATAGTTTGGCAGTCATTCATTTGCTATTTGTCATTTCATATTTGGGGGAGCCTTTTGGTAGCCCCCGCCACCTTTCACCGCGCGCAACTAAAAGCGCCACACAAAAAGGAAACTTAATATGTGACAATCAAGATAATATAAACGAAGTAGCTACGGTAATAAACACACACATAGGACAGACATTCATATGCGTATGATGATTTTTTAAAGCGAGGCCAACTAACTACCAAAAAAAAGTTGATGCTGCAGGGTTTATACGGAATCTCGTTCTACAAGTCATCCATTTCCCGCAAATTCCTACGGTCCTATGAAATGACTTAGTTTGCGATTAAGCAAAGTATCACTAAGTCTATGTTTGACTGACTTTGTTTCTCATACCATTTGTAAGACTGTCATTTCATACTAGATTTGACGAGGTAACCCCGTTTACTTTGTTTCGACTACAAGGCTCAACCGGCCGGGTGTGGACCGGTCAGCAGAGGATGCTTACTCTCCAGCTTGGCAACTAGACATCCTGCCTTCGCTTTCGTCGAGGGATCCAGGTTTGCCTCTAACTCGATTTTGTGATGTGTTTTTTGGGGACTATGATTCGTTTCATACTTTTTACTTCGCCATTTTATCATTCAATGAACCTTTTTTGCTGATTTTCCTCGTATAATATAAGTACGTGATGATCATTGCATGCTTTTTCAATGGAAGCAATGCATTGATTTTTAACCTGACTAAATATTGCTGACTATGCAATTTATTTTATTCGTAGTTACTGCTGATTTGATATTCTAAATAGTTTACAACTTTTAGTATCCAAAAGCACAAATAGGTCCACTAAATAAAGAATAGCAGAAATCAGTACATAGTGTTTCTCAAATTAATGATCTTTTCGTCTCGACTTAAATTGGGAAATAATGCGTAACTGTTAGCCATCAACACTATGTTCGTTCAAATCCCTGATTATAGCTAATAATGTACTAACATAATTACTGTCCGAATGGAAGTGTTCACATATAAATACATAAAAAGAATACTTTTTCTTTCTCGGTGCAAGGACCAGCAATTCAAATAGGATTTATTTATCATTATTCATTATTTCTTTTTCTAATTTGCCTTGATGTAAAATATGAAATAAAATTTGTATGAAATGCAGCTGATTATTCATTTTTTATGTTTTTTAAAAAAACCCCACTGCGATGCAGTGATAATAGATGTAAAATGTATAAATATGTAACGCGTAAGTCTTGAAATATTGGTAGGCTAATAAATGTGCAATGCAATGCGCAAAAGTTTAGTACAGAAAAGAAAACCATCACCATTCAGATGCCTGTCAAATTAGTTTTTTTAAAGTAAATATTTAAATGTTTTACAAACAAATTCGTTTTCAAAACATTTAAAAAACTGCATAGGTGTCCCAAAGAAAACGGGACATCCGACCCTCCGAACCACCCACCACCTTTCTTTTTTTAAAATTATCTTTTGATAGAGCAAGCTATTCAGATAGCGTCACAGAGTTCAAACAGGTTTTCATAATGGAGAGGTTTAATGAAAAGTTATGCCATTTATTTCTTTAAAAAATTCTCAATTATAAGGGAACCGGATACGCTTTGAACGAAAAAAATGTTAAATTTTAGATTGCCAATTTTTAATGTTGATATGCTTGACTAAGCTAGGTTTCTAATGGTCAGGAAAAAAATTTTAACGGGTCAGCTCTTTGACTTCCACGTGAGATAGCTATGCGTATGCGACTTTTAAAGCGAGGCCAAACTACTAACAAAAAAGTTGATGCTGCAGGGTTAATAACGAATCTCGTTTTAAAGTCATCATTTTCGCAATATTCTACGTCGCTATAATGACTTGTTTGCGATGTACAAATTATCACTAAGTCATATGTTGACTGATTTTGTTTCACTACCCTTTGTTAGACTGTGCATTTCCTACTAGATCTTGACTACGGTATCCGTTTACTTTATTGTCGACTAAGGCGCTCACGGCGGGTGTGACGGTCAGCAGAGGATGCTTACTCCTCCATGGCACCTGATCCTTACCTTCTGCTTTTGTCGGAGGTCCGTGTTGCCCTACAACTCGATTTTGTATATGTTTTTGGGATTATGATTAACGTTTGACACATGTTAACTTCGCCTTTTTGTATAACAGCACTTACAGATTCTTAAACGTTCCATTATAACAGGCAGATATTTTCAAATTTGGAGTTCATTTGAACAACAACAGTTTCTAGTGTTTCCACATCCACATTTTCTTTTAACATGATATTTCTTCAGAATCACATCTTTTTGTGAAACATAAACCAAGGCTCGGTCTCGATTACATAGCGAAAATTTGTGAGCGCTGTTCTTACTTTGTACCAAGCTACTGACGTTCAAAGTTTTTTGCTGACCACTAGAATACATTCTAACTTTTGAAATAAGCATTTTAAACATCAAAATTGACAAAAATATATATTTAGCTCAAACGTGGTCATTTACTGAGTACCTTTAATGATACGATCATCGGCTATATACGAAATTTAAAAGTATTTATTGATATACAAACAGATGCCTAAACCCCAGTCCCCACTGTCACGTTTCGGGCATCCCGTTTTTCTACGTTTTAAAGCCGTAGCCAGCACCGCTATTTTACGTAGAAAATCGTATCGATGCGTAAATGAAACGGTTATTACGTGGTCTATACGTATTCAATCCTTCATCGCCATTCTGTTTATACTTGGTCTGCACAAACAAACGTGGGAAAAAATAAACGTAAATGCAATCCAGGCTGTGGTTTGATCCAACCTCACTCCCCGACCTCGCGCTAATCCACACACACCCCGCTTCTCGCCACAACCACATCCCCCCACCCCCTCTCCACCCAATCAACACGGCCCACACCCTCCACACCCCTCCCCACCCACAAAACCCCCATCCCCAACACACCCACAATACAACAACATAAAAGACATACCACACCCAACAGATCAGACCGAAACACCCAACCAACACAAAAATCAACAAACTCGTAAGAAAAATGTAAGAACGTACAAGATACGTCGAATGCGTAATGAGGAGCTGACTGATGCGTAGAGAGGGATTTTCTTTGTTAATGTTCTTAAAATCGTTTTTCTTCATGTAATATATGTTACGTTTTGATAGGTGGTTGTACGTTAGTTGCACGTTTTAGGAAAAGCAATGTCAGGTTTCATTACGCTTCGTGTAGTAGTTACTTACGTTTGTATCACCGTCTGTGAAAGTCACAGTCTCTCACTGTTCACGCTCTTCGGCATCCGTTCTATAATCACCTTTTAAAAACGTAGCAGCACGCTAATAATTACCGTCAGCGATCCAAACACGCGACTGAGT
>CAJDSM010030270.1:22857-36428 GCA_903981925.1 Ostrea lurida
GGAAGTTCATTCTGAACACAAACAGTTTCTAGTGTTTCTCACATCACATTTTCTTTTAAACATGATATTTTCCAAGAATCAATCTTTTTGTAAACATAAACAAGGCTCGAGTCTTGATTACATAGCGAAAATTTGTGAGCGCTGTATCTTACTTGTAACTCAACTACTGACTTTCAAATTTTTGCTGACCACTAGAAATACATTCTAACTTTTGAAATTAAGCATTTTAAACATCAAAATTGCAAAAATAATATTTAGCTCAAAACGTGTCCATTTACTAGTACCTTTAATGTACGATCATCGCTATACGAAATTTAAAAGTATTTATTGATATACAAACAGAGCCTAAAGCCCCAGTCCCACTGTCACGTACAGAACATAGTACCTAGAAGCCTCCAGTACGAGTACAATTTTGGATCATATACAGCGTTGTACTCCCAACGTCTTTTAAAAACGTGTAGCACTCAAAACCGGAGCAGTATATTAACCATGCGTAGGAAAACGTATCGAATGCGTCCAATAAAACGAGTTATATAACGTTCTATCACGTAATTTTAATCCTTCATGCCTTCCGCAATCATTCCTGTTTACCCTATCTCGCGCGCTGCTACAGAACTATACCCAATCCGGCGACTAAGTAATACATTGAAAAAGACGTTATTGAGAGATTACGATGAATATCACGCGGCTTACTCTGTTAGCCATTATCTATTCAATTTAGTACAATAATGTTTACACAGGAAAAGTACACAATGTATGTTAGAAATGCTTATTGAAGGCGGAGTCTTTGATAGTGCGGTTATGAGTAGTGTGATCGTCCTGTGTTCGTTAACTGTTACTTTAAAAACTGCCACTATAGAATTATCTAGTGTGTACAAGAGTAATCTACGATTTATTGATAGAGCAGTAATCAAGAAGCTGTAACGCATTATTGTTAGGTGGGCCGCCAAAACTTCATAAGATATGATTACAGGCGTACGACATAGCAGAAGTACCATAGTATCTTCACTCACGTTCGTGTAGTAGTTATCTTACAGTTTGATAATACCGTCCGTAAAGTCACAGTCTACATCACATGTAGTCTCGGCATCCGTTTTCTTAATCACTTTTAAAAACCGTAGCAGCACGGCTATATCACGCGTCATTGCGCAACCACTCGTACTTGCGTAACGCCCCCCCGGCTTCATACCTGAACGACGAGCGTTCACATAATTGGAGCTATAACGTTAGATGCAGAGCCTCATGCGAGACCGAGTAATTATTGATCAAGCCACAATACATAACGTGGGATAGGAAACGTAGTAAACGGTGAGAAACATCAGTACAGATATACTTTATCACCCAGTAGACATGCGTACTCAAAACGTCGCTGAGTATGCTACAAAACGAAACTATCCACGGTCTTTTAAAGCGCACATAGTAACGGAGAGATATCCGTCACAATAAAGAGCGTGGTAAAAAGACGATGAGTTAGACCTGATCAGACGAGTCTGTAACTGATAAGACTCATAATTGGGAAGTAGGATGTATATCGTGAGTCCGCGTAGATATATATACGTGGTCTTTAAATTGGTATGAAACGACAAACAATATCGTGAAGAAAACGTATACAAACTCTATATAAAAAGGCTCTATGATTACTCAAAAAGATAAAAAGGTTAGGCCTAGTCTAGATAACTAGCGTAGTCGGAGTAAGCGAATCGGTAGTAAGATCTGTAACAAACGTACCAACATATTGACTAAACAAGCGCGATAACTAAGTTCAGATTCTAAGAATTGAATGGTTCAAACAGAGTGAAACCTAGCACGAAACGTTGAAAGGAGGGATTGCGATTTTACCTATACATCTGTTTGACTGCTTCTTGCACAACCGTAAGTATAGTCCACATTCGTTAAAACAAGGTACGGCGGGCGCAAATTCCATACTGGTTAGCCAGTTCTATTTAGGAAGATCAATCGCACTATATAATCGCAGAACGTTTATCGTTTGTGAGTAGACTATGTAACGCTTTATTATTTTTAATAATTAAAAGATAGAATGGGAATATAATTATCTGAGAGAACCTCGCATATTTAGATCCAGAGGAAACAAGAAATTTTGTATTTTATGAAGTATATCTCAGTAAAAAGATGGGAGAGCATTATAACCACAAATTTCTGCATCTCTTTTAGATTATAGTAAACGATGGCATAGAAATTTCATTAAGTGATGAAAGGTGTGATGAAACTGCGAGCATTGTGCAATCTGTTACTAAATTCTGTTGTTCAAAGAATAACATGAAAGTTGATTAGATGATGTATCAAATTTCTATATTACTTTATCTGATAAAATATACGTAGTGCGTTTTCTGAATATTTAATCTCGTCCGTTTTTTCAATTTTCTTTATACGTTATAAAATATAAATTTAGTCGGCAATATTCTACACGTATAATCTTTTGATTAGTCTAATCACGTTTTTTTAGATTTTTTAAATGTCTGAAATTAAATCATTCTAATTTCAGCATATATTTTGTTGCAATTTTGGTGGATTCAAAACTATCTACTGTTATTTTATTCATATGATTACAACAACGTCGAGATAATATCACGAAGTCTCGCACAGAATTGAGTTTGAATTTCAGCAAATCTTTTACAAAAGACAATGTAAGAAGAGAGACATTCATAGTCGTATTTGTCAGCGTAAAGTGAATCAGATACCCTATACTAGTATTTCTTGTTTACATCTTTTGTCAGTAGCATTCTTTATGACAGGTGGTGTGCATTGGAGTACGACCCGACCATCGCTATAAATGTAGATTTTGTTTTATAATGCGAAAACAGATGGAAAACCTACTTCTATTGGAGGAGACTAAATCCCCGTTGGGATGTGTAGTGAAGACGATTTTGGTTTTGGATTAATCAGTTCGTTTGTTTTGATCATCATGTAAAAATCCCTATGCTACATGTATAGGTGACCGGCTTACTCCGATACGCCCACCATTTCTAGGCCGATAACATTCACGCGTATTCGTATGATTAACACCAAAATGTAATTAAGTGTACGTTTAGGCCGTTAAATTTTTTACTCAAGCTAAAGAACAGTTTTAAATATTTATCTATCCTGATTGTCGATAAAAGCGCAAAGAACATGTCTGACAACAATGCTGATCGCCCACGAACTGCTGCGAATTGTTCTTATATATTGGAGTATTATTGGGGACGGTTACGGTACTCGGCGAGATATGTTTCTATATAACTATAACGAACGAAGTAATGGAGACACAGATTTTGCTAATAAAATAAGGAGATGAGAGATTTTGGAAAATTAAAAATAATATCAAAGTAGATTTAATTTGGGATGTACTATCTCGAAGCACTAGACAACGGAAATACAAAAATGGCGAAATTAACAACGTGTTACTAAACGTATCACTTAAGCCAAAATACTAGAAACGCTGCAACAACATCAGATTGAGACGGCAACAACGGGACCTCCGACAAAGTCGAAGGCAGGACCCGGTGAAAATGAAATACAGGCTAAGAACGTTAATAGATATTTATTAATGAGTTTGTTGCGTATAATTTTAGAAATACAGTAGATTTATCCGCAGGCAACGGGAAAGAAGAATTGGGAGGGTATTCAACGTTATTTGCCAAGAGCGTTGAGTATGACGTTGGCGCCCAGACAAGGGAGTAATGGTAATGTGTAATGCATGCATTACTTTGTTATAGATAATGCTACTAATGTGAATAGCACAAAAACTGCATTATCATCGTATATTACTAAAGTAATCATGACATTTCAAAATTTGGTGTAATGGCTGAGAATTTGAGCTTGGCTATTATCATTGGGATTACTTGAGATATTAGTAGTTTTGTACTATTACAGATGCGACAGCTCCTTTTTTTTTTTTTTCAAAGGGTGTCCACCTTCTTTTATTCGGATTGTACTACCCATATGTATATTGAAGGTACTACACACCTCGCCTCCAATAAAAAAAAAAGAAAAAAACCCAACAAGAGTGATGAGCCACTTAAGGTTATATCTTGATAAGGAGAGCAACTGCGATGACGATAGATCTGATCTAAAAAATTGCTTCTTAAATTTTTGATTTCCGATTTTTTTTAAATGTTTACGAGTATGCTCTTCAGCTTCTATTGAGGGTATTCTAATAGGATCACAGCCAAAAATTTCGAACGTCTATTGTTGAGTTACAAGTGAGAACCTCACGAGCACTTATTTACAATTACTTAGCCACTATGTCTCGCACACACGCTCGAAGGTTCGTGTTGTGTTCTTGTACACTGCTACATAAATATGACTAGCATAGCCGCTTCTAATTCAAGAAAATACCATGTTTATATAACATATAATTGTAGAGTCTGTGATAACCAGGCAACTTCCATTTATTATACGTAAAAAGGATAAATGTTGTAGAATAGAAACTTGTTATTATGTCATCAGAAACACAATGTTTTGCTTTGAGATTTTAGGAAACATATAACTAGCATATCAAATTTGGGTAGGCGCGCTATAACAAAAAACTATGGATCGGTCATTAGTTTATCCCACAATAAGTAAAATAGAAATTGTTGTTAGAAGTGGCGGTATCTTCTGAGCTTTGTTAAGATCTCAAATAACAATTCCCCCGTAGTCAAGATTTTTAATATTTTTTGCTTGATGCATTTAGAAATACCCCTAAGTGAGAGGCAGTTTGTTAAACATTATAAACTTTCTGGAAAATTATGATTATAAATAATTATCGAACATTTCAGCATCAAGGATCGTGCTTCAATACTCCCAGGCCCCTTACAGGCTTTTAAAAAATATTACATTCCTTGGATGCTCCTTACTTTTGTTGGGTTCAGCGGCCCGGGTGCGAAGTTGTGTGCTCTTTTAAGGGTAGCTTAATTGTCATCTTAATTGAATTTATTACATCTGTGAATTTCTTATAACGGAAATCAATATATTATACGGTAAAAAATGTGAACCAAGTAAATTCTGTCTGGTCAATAAGTGGGTTAACACAAGACGAAGAATTAAGCCTATACAGACAACGTTGCAGTTCTATCAATGGAAAGGGTTATGAACGTAAATAAACATGCGATCATCCTTAATGGAAGTAGATTTCAATTCAGCATGAAGATTCGTGTAAAATAGCTACTATATAATTACGACGTAATTTATATATATGTGTTTACCCCGCACATCGATCTTCCTACTCTGATTCTATACAAATTGTAGTTCAATTTATTTCCCGAGTTAGTGACGTTTACGTCCCTTGATCTATATAATCACTTGGGGGTTTTAACTTCCGACAAGCTTTGACGTATACTTGTTCCCCCGGTGATAGCCTGGGTGAGAAGAGAAACTCTCTGCTATGCAGACAAAGCTATCAATAAATGGGCACGTACAATTGGTATATTCCATGGAAGTTGGTCGACTTACAATACAACGTCATAATTACTCATTTCGATCATTGATCAGTGAGTGTTTGGTAAAGCTGTGACGTACAAAGTTGATAGTTGTGAATCAAGTGTACAACACGTACTAATATCGCAGAAAAATTATAGGGGACACTATCAAATTTGTACTAGAAACAGTCATGTTGGGTTAGTTCTTGTTGTTGGTGAACATATTATTACCTTAAGATAAGGTTTAAGGAATTTGATAGTATTGGACCCCAAAATAGTTATTACAGGCCCAAGCGAATTCTTTGCCTGGAGATTTGTAATTACATTACTTCAAATACAACTTGAATTTTTCCTGATTATTAAACAAACCTTAGATCACTATATATCTAATGCAAAAGTGAGTTAGTCGTTCCTCCACTATTATAAAATGATAAAGCTTAATGCTTCATGCATCGACATCTGAAGCTTTTTATCGAGAGATCCATTCCTAGCACAACAATATTTTCTTTCAGCGAATTCACAGTCATCGCTGCGAAATTCTCTCTGCCTCACTCTAAGCTACCTTTCAAAACATATGCAATGTGATTAATGAGTTTGTAGCCTGACACAAATCCAAGTGTTCAATATCTAAACTTTTACACTATCAACGATACCCCTCTTTCAATTCATCCAGAGCAGGTGGGGAGATTTAGCATGATCCACTATCACCTTTTTGGACACGCAACAGCATAAGTCTGAGATTCAGCACGACAGGTGGCGACATAGTTCACCACTGGACAGGGCAGTAAAGGTCCAGGCATTACTAGCCCAGTCCTAGTAATAGAACTATGACATCGCTCCCCCTGTAATAAACATCAACAAGAGACACACAATTGATTCATCATTATACATAGGTTCCAGTACACAATTAAGGAATAAAATCCATGTACGCTATAAAATAGAGTCATTTTGGATACAATCACGGACAAATATTAAGACAAATCAATTCTCACTAAAAAAAAAATCACCTCATTGGGTTAGTTAACATAAGTCAGTAATTATTTTGGGAACTAATGGAGGAAATTAGGTCCATTGCACAGCTAGCTCAGGTTGCACAAGTTTTTAAATCACTTAAATGGGGTCAACATATTATACTTCTGTAGTAATTTAAAAATATAAGACAATATGAAAATATTAGTGCATACTATAATTTTGAAGGAAATATTTATATACTTCTTAGAAGCAATAAATTATCCTACTCCTCCTATTATGGGGGAGTATGAATATATCGGCGAAAATGGTTTGATCTCCCCATAATATTAAATTATGTCATTTGGCAGTAGATACTGTCAAATTTACTATGTTTAACAGTATTGAGTAGGATTTCGTCACCTGATGTATTCTTAATACATTGACATAATAATATTTTCGTTTCAATTATGTACAATATTTTTAACACACTTCAAGAGTAAAGAAATTCACATGATTAGTCGTAATTTGGTGGTCCTTGTAATAGAAGGAAACTTGGGAATTTGAAAACTTATTTTGTTTTTTGTTATAGTACTTTTTTTTTTTTTTGTCAAAATTCTTAATTGGAACTTACTTATTGTCTTTATGATTGGAGCTTTTGTTACGATTTCAGTCCTCTGTTGACTCTTTTCATTTCTGGCTTGTAACTGATTACTCTATTTATTCCAACCCATTTGATTTTGTGAACTTCTTTTTTTTGTAAAACATTTCGGGTATGGTTAGTGTGGCATGCTATTTTCTATGTGTCCACGCATAAGCAGTGCCGTATTACGTAGCGTTGGCCTATCACCCTAGCCACTAAGAAAACGTATAGTTTAAGTATTCAAATCGGGCTGGTGGGGGTCAAAATGATATTTGAGGTAACAATCATAAAGAAACCATCATCTGATGTAACTTTATTAATTTATGGTCGAATGTTTCATCTCCCCTCTTTATTTCTTTAACTACGAAGTCTTCATGGTCGCGCGGAGCCAAATATTAATCTACAAAATGTAATATGTAGGTTGCACTGATATACTTTTTTGCGGCTCCGCAAGCAACTGCTCATCAATCCTGAAACTACTTCATAATACTGAAAATTGATCCTGTGACGTCGTCCATTTAAAAGATATGAAGCACGATCTTCTTTTAAGCGTGGCTACTTAAATGAGAAAACATCAACATCATTCTGTTTTAAATTTTCAAATTTATTTTTCAATGATATTAAACACGACTTCCTTTAGCCTGTCCAATACGATCTGAAAAGAGATGTGTAGATAATTAAAATTTTGTTAGTTTCTATGAAATTGAACGTATACTAGATATAATATATTAATGGAAAGAAATGAGTATTCAATACGACTTTCTTGTAATGGGACAAAATTTTTGACACCTATCGGGGGTTTTTTCTCATCAGGGGAAACTGTGAACCTTCGCAAGCCTTTAGGTCATGTACGCGCATAAAATCTGGTCGTTCTCTCTTTTCGATGCAAAAAAGAATCCTATTAACTATTATATTATTCATTTCATAAGGTTTTTGTTCATTGTATAAGAATAAAATAGCAAGTGCTCTTACAAAGCAGCTTGTACGGATATTGGTGTATCTAATTGAGGGACTTATATAGAAAGGCGTGCTCAATTGTCTCTGCTATTTTTCAATTTTGCCATAACCACATTTATTGCCTCACCTCTACATAATTTAATAATTACACATTTATATGATATGTTGTCATTTCAGCAAATTATGGAATTTCTTAGAATGACCAGTACAATCCTTGCTGCGATGTAGGCAATATGCCGGTTCTCCTCACAATCAACTGTCTCCTCCTCTAATAAGATTCAAAGCTATTCAGATAAGTTGTGGCTACCTAGAGGAGATGAATCTTGTTTTGATTGGCTTGGGATTTTCATTATATATTTGTAAAACACACATAATACCATAAAAATTTGAGTTTGGGGGGTGTTAAAAAAAGTGAGACTCCATATATATGGTTGCTCATTTCACTAACGAATAACATGCTTTAAGGTAAATGTAAACAATTTATAATTGTGGGTTTAACGAACACAATATGGGCACACCCCACAACAACTTATTGAGAAATTACATATATGCTGTCAGGAGACCTGAAAGGTTAATTATTATTTTTTCTCATTTCTCATCAATGAATATCTACATGTGGGTTTGCAGTTTACAGTTAAAGAAAATAATGGCTGCCCAGGTTAAATTAATACATTCAATCGAGAGTACCCAATAATATATATAAAACTTTTATCTAGTATTTTCTGTGATTTTATTGTATAATACAACTCAAGTACTTTAACCTATGCTACAAGAGCATAATACTTATTGGCTGATCCACTGGTATATAAGTGACGTAACTTATTTTTTCGCTCACTATAACTTCAGTATCTCTTCTACATAAACCCTCAACACCAGATATAACCCCTTAATGCCCCATTCCAGTGCCCCGTTGGTCCCACAGACTTCCTTCTAAACCGACTCTTTGCAAGGAATATCTTTTTATGAAACTTGTGGGGGAAGTTGTTAGAAATATATTAAATTGGGAGGGATTGTGGCCATATTGTCAGGAATTCTATTTATTTTTGGGACACTTGTGAATTTTGTACAATGGGATAATGAGCGTTTTTTTGGATATAGGTCAATTTTAACACCAATAAATACCCCTGCAATCCAGTGGCCGGTTTTGTTCCGAACCCTCCTCCCTATAAACCAACTTGCCCCAAAGGGCATATTATTACATCTCTTCTTATCGAAAAACTTGTCGTGGGGAGTGGTTCCTCCCCCTTTAGATATAATATAATGGGGAGATGTGTTGGCCCCGATATTGGTCCAAAGGACATCTTTGTATTTTTGGGCCAATTTATTTTGTTAACAAGATATTTGAGCCCGCGGGTTTTTGACCTTAAGCATTTCACCACTTATAACCTATGCCTCCAGTTTGGGGGCCGGTTGTTCCCCGCAACTCCTCCTAAAAGGGACACTTAATTGCTCGCAAGATTTTATGAAAACTTTCTTGGGTGGGAGTGTAAGGTTAAGAGTATATTAAAATGGAGCATCGTGCCTATTGTGTCCCAGGAATTTTTAATTTTTGGGGACCATTTTTTGTACAAGATTTTGGCCCCGTTATTATTTGGACTTAGGCCTCCCATTTTTTTCAACCCAAAAATACCATATGCCAATCACGTGCCGTTGTTCCCCCTCCCGACCCAACCATTCCCTCCCCTTCAACCGGACATATTTGCAGGATTATATGTGTTTCAATGGAAAACTTGTGGAAGTGGTTAGAAATACATAATTGGAGATGTGCCCCAATATTGAGAGGTTCAGGGGAAGTTTTTGGTAAATAACTATATTGAAGATAAACGTGAGTTTTGTGACAATTAGTTGTACAGAATTAGAGCCGGTTTGGAACCCTTTAGGCATTATTTCAACCAATATGGCCATGCCATTCATAAAGTAGGAAGCGTTTTGGGTTCCCAACACGTCCCACTCCTAAAATTCGACGCCGCTTTTTGAAGGATTGATAGGTTATTTTTGATATGATACTTTGTTGGAGTGGTTTAGATCACATAAATGAGAAAGAAAAATGGTCTGAATGGGGAGAAAGATATTTTCCAAGGAAATTTTGTTATTCATAGGTAATGTATTTTTTTGTACAAGATGGAACGATTTGGGCTGGGCTTACTTTGATCAACGTTGTGGTTGTGGGGGCACTGAGGATAATGAATGTTTTATACGGACGAAATTCTTCGATGTTATCTGACCCATTAATGATTTGGCCAGTCGTCCTAAGAGCCACAACCTCACTCGCCCTCCCCGTATATAAAGAATATATATATATATCAGTGCACCTAGTACTAACTAGTGACTTTGTGTGACCCCACTTGATATTTCCGAGCAAGATAACACACTTGTCTCGTGGGGTGTTTTGGAGGGGCCTCAGAGATCACCGAAGGACCAATCGATAGTCCTGTAGTATTTTTCTTCTGAAGCGGGTTTAATCACCAATATTGCCGTTTGTTCACTAACTGTTTATAAGGTTAGTTAGGATGAACTCTCTAATTTGCGAGACTACCGCCATTGGTAAGGGGTGACTTCTACGAATCATGTTCTTGTAGTCCTTGCGCGACCCGTAAGGACAGACTACGCGTGATATGTCAGTAGTACAAAGTGTTAATGATATTTAAGGTGGCTTTGGAGTTCTGGCCCACCGCGTTATATGACGATAACTCTGATTACTACGATATGGTGTTATATACCGTGATATCTCCCAACAAACCATATCATTCCCCCTTCATCTCAATCATGTTTCAGCGGGCCAACAAATTAGTTTTTACTAGGAAAACACCTGGTTTTTGGTTGTGTTTTTTCCAGGATAATGATTGTCATTTAATATTTGAATATTAAACCTTAGAAGACAGTGTCATGATTACGCTACTGCTTGATGGTGAGGGGCCCCTAGTTTTGGCACCCCTATCCCCTTTAATGTTTTTACGGCGACTTGGGCTCGATCGCTGTCCGCTTCCTTGTTTTTTACTTGACCCAAACGAGACGCCTGGGATAAAGATTAATGAGGTTGTGTTTGCACCGCCAACAGCCACAACCGTAACCTCTTCTCAGGGTTGCCAGTTATCTTAGTTATGGTGAGTAAGAGTACATTATGGGTCAGAGTGAATGACTAGTTTTTTTGTTTCGATTAAAGAAAAAATTCTCTTATACTTTCGACGGGGTATAATATGATTAGTCACATGGCTGTCATCAAATTCTATTACTTGAATCATAAGATTTGGGTTTCAAAAAATGCCCTAACCACTGTGTATGTGTTAGGTTTTTTTGGGAGAGGACCATAAATGTTCATAACACTTCCACCAATCCAAAGGGATTTGACCTCATGTTATTGAATAGGAGTCACAATGTACGGCCCAGGACGAATTATTTAACAATTACAAACCCCTTTGAATTCTTTCAATGTTTTAACAAACACCACTTATCTACATGTTTTTTGATAACCATTGATTTGCAGAAAAATTCCGATTCTATTGGGGATCCCATGAAACTTTGGCCTTTGTTCTTCTTTATATCTAGTATAATCCCTAGCCCTGCACAAGCATATCACCCCGTGAAACGGCTAGTTATAATTATTGGTAATAGGTCAAAGTGCAATATAATGAGAACAATGTGACTCAGTTACCGTATATGGTAGATCAGACGTTAATGAATGCTGGGGTATAACAAAGATATAAGATTGATCGTAAAAGATTTTATTAAAAAGTTGCCCCCATTTTATTTCCCTTGAATTATCTTGTTCTTAATTGAATGAATAAAAGTTATTATTTGAATGGTTATTCTTATAACCTTGCCCCCCATATAAACCTTTCATATCTTTGAAAATTTTTGATGGCGCTTTGTATTACGGTCCCGGGGGGTTTTTAACCCCATGTGGGCCGGGCAGACCTGGTCCCCCATTGGGAATCCCCCCTTCCCTCATTGGTTTGGGAATCCCCTGTTGTTCCCAGGGATGGATGCTCAAAATGGTTTTAGTATATTAACATGCTCCCAGGGTGTATCAGTCCCTCGCCCAAATCCCGGGAGGGGTGGGGGGGGGATAGAAAGCTTTATTTAATTTCCCGTTGTTATTGGAGGATAAGGAAAATCAGGTTTTCATTTTAGGGATTTCAGAAGCTTTTCAAACTTGATGGCACGTTTTTAGAGTATATCACCTTGGTTGGTCAAGAGGGCCCTAACCACTTATAAATTCAAGCCCCTTGTGTGGTCCCAGAGGCTTACAACGCTATATTCAGCCCCCCTTGGTTTTGGGATCCCAGATAGTGCAATTACAAACGCCTATTATCAGCCCTGTGGTCCCAGAGGCCATAACAATTGCCCTCCTATTTATCCAGCCCCCCTGGTATAGGTCAGAAAGGGCCATTACCCAACGCTTAATAATCCAACCCCCTAGGTGGTTATCAATAGAAGGCATTACAAACCGCTATAATTCCATGCCCCTATGGTCCCAGAGGCCATTACTACAAAACGCTTATATTCCCAAGTTCCCGTGGCTTAGATAATGGGTTTGCTTCCCCCTACCAATTCTGTAAGACCTTGGGGGGGTGTATCCAAATGATTTTTCTTACAGTGGATTCTACCGCTTATATACCGAAGGGAAAATTATATATTTTTCAACGAGAAGCCGTTTACCTCCTACCAAAAAGCAATTCAACAATACACTTGCTTTTTAGATTATCCCGGCTTTTTCGATACCGTTCGTACCGGGTCTTTTCGGGATTCCTTCCGCTTTTTACGAGGATTAATTTTTCAACGAGAAGCGTTACTACACCAAAAAAAAATCTCTTGCTTTTTATTATACCCCGGCTGCTCCTATAAGAAGTGTGTGTGTGTGTGTATTATTACTGTTTTACCTTGTCCCGTCCTTCATTTGTCAGAACAATACTTTCGTCGCTCTTTGTCTCTGAAACTGAAATATCACAGCACTTGAGTATTGGTATATCACTTCATTGTAGGGTTCCATACCGTGCTTACCAAATTCAGACCTTTCACTTCGTAACTTCCTGTTAAGCTGACTTAGTCATTTCCTTCCGTCCAACATCAAATATTTTTTCGTCGCACTTTTCTTCGGAACCTGCATTCATAGCAGTAGCTCAACAGAATTCTTTTGTTTTTTGAGTGTGGTGAAATGCATTTAGATACTTGTTTGATCAGATTACTGCTTTGAATCAGTTACTCTGATTGACGTGTGGGTCATTTTGTGCATATTAAAGTAGCATCATCTCGTATGCTTCTTACGAAAATTAATCTCTCGGTTTTTTTTCTCATGTATACATCTAATAAAGTTATTGCTTTCATAACGTAATACAACATTATGAAGCAAATTAACACTAAAAAAACAACGCACTTATTTCTAAATTATTCTAATGATATTCAACTAGAAATAAACACTAAAAGTGCCTGAGATGTGATGCGCAGTATTAGTATTATTGTTTTAGCGAACTGATATCACATGTCTTTTTCCTTTGTGGGATCAATAGTATACGTATTTAACAACTATCATAGTATGATGTTATATAATCATATATTTTTGCATTTACAGTTAGCATACGTCAAAATATAAGCTATTTATGACAAATTTCAGCGTGATTTTTAATTTA
>CAJDSM010030270.1:40615-59609 GCA_903981925.1 Ostrea lurida
TACCTAATTGTACTTCTTGCAAACCTATGTTTCTACATTCGTAAAAGTATCGGCGGGGCCAAATGCCTCTGGCAATTCCAGTTCATGAGGAAATCCAAGCTTTAACTCAGACGTATCGTTTGTAGTGAATGTATGCGTCATGTTACATTTAAATAATAAAAGTACAAAATATCTAATAACTGAATCGTATAAATTTTAACACGAAACAAGAAAATTTGTTTTATGAATATATTGGAAAATTGGGGCATATAACTATTTCTCTTCATCCTTTGTTGAAACACGAATTCCATTTAAGTAATGAACATCTATATTGCGACATGGCAACGTACTAACAGATCTTTCAAGTCATAGTTGTACTAATTTCATATATTTCTGATAAATTAACGTAGTTGCCTTTTGAATATTTAATCTTCGTCACCGTTTTCAATTTTCTTCTATACGTTAAAAATAAAATTAGTCGGCAATATTCTTACAAGTATAATCTTTGATTTAGTCTAATTCAACGTTTTTAGATTTTTAAATTACTGAAATTAAATCAATCTAATTTCAGCATAGTTTGTGCATTTGGGATCAAAACTACTGACTGTAAATTTTATTCAAGTGATTACACAACGTGAGTATACAAAGTCGAAAGAATTTAGTTTGAATATCAGCAAATCTTTACAAAGAAATGTAAGAATGATAAACAAGCTGTAATGCTATTACAGTGATCAGATTCCTTATACTATATTTCTTTTCACATCTGTTGTCAGACATTTAAACATGGTGTGCAGATTATACTCCGACATCGCTTAATGGAAGATTTTGTTTTAAGCGAAGACAGATTGAAACCTACTTTATTGGAGAAATAATCGTCGATTGTGTAGTGAAGACGATTTTGTGTGGATTAATTTTCGTTGTTTGACATCATTAAAAATCCCTTGCTTACATGTAACTACCGTTACTATACGCCCACCATTTAGGCCTATATATCACGCGTATCGACGATAACACCAAAATGAATTAGTGTACGTTTAGGCCGTTAAATTATTTTACTCAAGCTAAAAGAAAGTTTTAAATATTTATTATACCGTTTGTCGATAAAATTCGCAAAGACATGTCGAAACAATGCTGATGCCCACGCACTGCTCAATGTTCTGAATATATGGAGTATATTGGGGACGGTTACGGTACCGGCGAGATATGTTCCCTATAAACAAAGAACGAATAATGGAGACACAGATTTTCTAAAAATAAAATAGAGATTTTTGAAATTAAAAATTCAAGTAGGATTTAATTTGGTTTTCTACAAGACAAGGACATAACGGAATACAAAAAGGCGAAGTTAACATCGTGTTAAACGTAATCACAATCCAAATACTAGTAACCTGCACAACATCGATTGAACGGCAACACGGACCTCCGACAAAAGCGAAGGCAGGACCAGGTGAAATTAAATACATGCAAGAACAGTTAAATCATTTGTATATGCGTAAGTATTTAAGAAACAGAGATTATCCCAGCAGGCACGCAACGTTATTTCAACGTTGATATTAGGTGGCGACCAGACAAGGGGTAATGGTAATGTGTAATGCAATGCATTACTTTTTAATTTTTCATCAAGTAATCTGCTAGTATTGTAATGCACCAAAAACTGCATACATGTAATGGTAATGTAATGCATTACTTTCATTTGGTATTTTTGTAATGCAGCATTACTTGGCATTCATTAAATACTGTAATATTAGGTATTATATATACAGTGACACTCCTTTTTTTTTTTTTCAAAGGGTGTCACTTCTTTTTATTTATTACTACCCATATATTATTGAACTTACAACCCACCCCCCCCAAAAAAAAAAAAAAAAAAACCCAACATTTGAGCACTTATATAATTTTAAAGGGCATGGACGTTCTGATCTAAAATGTTCAATTTTAATTTCCATTTTTAATGTTTACAATGCTCATTAGGGTATTTCAATGATCAGCACAAAATTATACTCTTTTTTTTTTTTAATATTTTTTTTATTTTTCGTTTTCATTTTTTATAAGCTCTGATGTTAGAGTGTTGTCTCTAGTATTACATTTATGAGAGTAAGGATCTGTGGCAATGCCATGTTTCTTTGAATTTTATAGCCCATCTTTAAACATTTGTTTTTTGAGCTGCGCGTTTAACAATATACATCTCATTTCCTCGTCAAAACAAAATTCCTCTTACGAATGATTTTGTGATAGCCGCGTCGACAGAGAGGGGTTCGAATAGCTCTCGACCAGGCACCTTGATTCTGATCTCACTTGGTGTTATCTCTGAAGGAATCCCATCCTTATTGTCCAATTTGAAAGCTCTTTTATCACTCTGGTTGGAGAACGTAATCGTGCAATTTTCTATCAGCAACTTCCCTTATCTTCGATTTTTTTTTTTGATAAAGACCGCAGATCTTTGATTATTGTCAAATTACCAGAATAAGGTGTATTGATTACAAATTGAATATTTTTCATTGAGGCGATCGCACTAATGTTAATATGATTAGCAGATGTCGGAATTATGTTTGACAGACTTTCAATGAGGTATTCCCTGAATTCTGCCAAAAACCAGACTCCCAACGACTCATGTTAGCGGGATTGACAACTGAAGTAAAATCAACTCGTGGATCTAATATCTGTGGAGAAACTTGTGTCCAGGTCGGGGCAGTCCAATCACAGCGCTCACTACCAACAACGTTAGGGACAGTAGGTCTACCAAAAACTCACTGCAGGAACCCTCTGGATATCTGAACAATGACCTTTTTGGATTAAACACCACATACCAAGATAAACAGAATCTGAATGTTTTTGCGACATTCGCTTAGGTGTTTTTGGTAAATATGATTATAGTCCATCTCACGTATCAGCTTAAAGAACGCATACACACTTAAGTCACAGATCACCTGTCAGATCACCTGTACTTTTTAGTTTTACTTACCATTATCACATCACCCAACTTACTTTTGCAACTTAGGGATTATTGCTTTAGAGAAATCGTGCACTAAATTCAAAAATATTAGGCCTGAAATACTTTTATAATCCGGTTTAAACATAAGTAACTTGAGAAACAGAGACCTATTTGCATTATGACATTCTCATTTTAAAAACTGCTACACAATCTAAACATGTGATGTATAAGAAAGTGCAATATATGTGTGCAGTCATTGGTGTGTGTTTGTGCTTTGTGCAAATAACAACCGAGAGAATTCTTAAACAATGTGTGATGCACCGACACAACGCTGATTTAGTGTTAAAAATATCGGGGTCTTATAACACAAGTTTTTAGCATCGACCTGGGAGTTGAATGGCCTAGACAGTGATTTTTCTTTTGGATCCACCTTGGTGAGCCCCTCATTATGCTTCGCCATGTTCACGTTCTTAAATGTATCGATCGTCCTCTCTCCAAGATGCCAGTTGACCAAGTTCAACCAATCTTGAGCGTCTTATATTAGTTTTATGGAACAAAGAGAATATCTCTATTTATTTTTTATATTTATAAATGAAAAAAAGGATGTGCTGACAGGAAATGCAAAAATAATCTGTGCGGCAGATTATTTCTCAAATTAGTATTATGTTTAAGAAGACCCATCCATCACCATGATACATCTACAAGCTCTATGCCCAAAGGTAATCCCTTTTATTACGCGTGAGATGCTCAGGTTTTCTTCCCATCAATGTCCCTCGGGGTGTTTGATAGTCTAATTAAACCAGGTCAACGTTTTATTATCATTTGTATTACAATCATTAATGTATCAGACGTGGACAATTATATTATAAAAACTTCTTACTTTCAAACCATTTCAATTAAAGATGTTGGATAATTAATGGCAGTATCATTAATTATTGTCATTTCTCCAAAATTCACATATCATGTCAATTCTCGTGGTCATCATCCTTACCTGTGGTTTCAATAATCAAGATTATTTGATGCATATCAAAATAGTCCACCAAATTAATATAGATATCGGGCCTGGCCCACCTTCTCCTTAGGTAATCGTATTTTGAATACTAATTTGCTCTGCTCCCATTGTGATGATGTCGCCCCTAAAATCAACAAATCTGAGTACTAAGCGTGTATCTCGCACCCTCTTCATAAACACGGAGAGTCTCTGGCCATAATCCATATTATTCGAATTATCTAATCTACCCGGCCGTGCTCTGTGCTCATTTCTCTTTTCGGTGTAGACACATTCCCTACCACCTTTTCTGATAGTCATAGTTCCTAAGTCTGTATTTCCTAACGAAAATCGTCCGAGCTCGGAGAACACGAACATCCTCCCGTAGAACGATGAGATCTTTCGAGTGGGGAGAAAGAATACTTACGTGCGGAACAAAGATCATTTTGAATTATTCAACAGACTCCAGGATCGAAGACACCAACAACCCCGACAGAATGATCGGACGCATACAATACGTAAAGGGGCGCCCTATTTGCAAAATTGACCAACGCGCCTTGGTGGAATTCGGTACTGCTTGCGAAACGCAGGTGAGTACAGCGTTTGTACTTTCTTGGTGACTAGGAACTGAACTTAAGGTTCATGGTAGAACCGACAAAGGAACAAGCCTGCCTTCTGCGGTCCGAGACCACAATCGGCGGATGGTCATCACTGGATCATGGGTCGCCATTCCGGTGATGGAGCTGCAAAATCGAGGGATTTTGTAATGAATTTCTGGGGCCTGCCAAATCTTATTCAAATTCCGGTAAATCGTCAGAGTATTTATAATTATAATATCTATAATTTCTTTACCCTGAATGATTACTTGCATCGGCACTTTTCTTATATTCTATCGTACCATCCTATGTCCACGAATTGACCAACAGTGTAACGGGTATGTATTGTTTCTCTCCAGTATTATGTTTTATAGAGACTTTCATGAATCCAAGAACTCAATTGCTTTTACTTCGCCATGTTTATATTCAAAAGCCATCCTTGATGCTTGTCGACGCCTTAAAGCTCAAGTTCTAGTTTATTTCCTGTTTGCCTCGGTTGGTCGTATTACACCGCCGTTTCATGCGGGATGTAAAACTTGGGTCATTTTCCCGGACGTAGTTTAGTTATAATTTTCATCGGCTACATCTACATCAGCCGCTCAACCTCCCTACTCACACTCAGTACAACTGTACCAATATTAGGACATATGCGCCTTTGGCCAGCCCTAACTTTTCTAGGCTTACTTATCGCCGCTTCTGGTGACACTTCAGTTGTGTTAACCCTCTTTTAAAGTACACCTTTTGGTTACCCTCACAATCTCTCAAAAACAAAATTAAAGGTCATTATATATTGACACAATGTTTAGTGCTCCTTCCTAACTCGGGGTATTTTACTCCTTTAACCACTATCAAGCCACATATTATAGCTTGTCACTTTGTGTAATCCCCGCTAATGGTACTGGAGTATCGTCCTAAGCCCACCCCTCCCCCCCCCCTCAAATTATTCACTAGCACAAAGCTGGAGTTTCAGGTGGTGGAGGGTGGGAGCGCTTAGGCATTATAAGTACTCCTTTTACTTTGCTGTCCTCTCACCGCCACAGCTCGCGATTTCAGTCGCTCACAGGCCCCAACACCTACAGGTGATTTGGTCTGGGGGTGGTTCATCCTTTAGACGGCGGCGCAACATCTATTTCTATTACCTCGGCTTGCCCGCTTGACCCTTTCAGGAATCGTGTCACGGGCCATTACCTTTCCTTTGTTCCAAAAGCATGCCCAGACTTTCTATTGACATTGATTGTGATTACTTTCCTGTTTTGGCGTTCCAACTCCGGAGATGGTTTCCACCCATGTGGAGCCGTCGCCTGTGGGGGCTGCAAATTGTACGAGGCCAAAATGCTCTGTACAGGCTTACACCGGGGCCATGGGTTTTGAAAAATGACATGGGAGTGAGATCATTTTTACGAGTGTGCCACTCGTTCTCTCTCATGCGTGTTGAAAACGACGGAGGCCTTCGCTTAGGTTTTTCCGGTCTCACTTGGTCCGACAATGCCCGCCCTATTTAGTCTGCCTCGTTGCGACTTTACGCGAATAGGTGGATGCTGTGTGACCTTTAATTCCTAACCTCTGGTTCCATAGCCCCACGGGTACACAAATACGATATACATTCTTTTAATCGGCACTATAGATTACATCCCATATATAGAGTGACGTGTTGGTCTGTTCTACGTCTCCAATCTTTGGATGTGTTGCTCAGTTTGTGTCTAGGTTTCTTTCTTTGTTACTATTGTCCGTGGCTATTTTCTGACTCTGCATATTGGGTTGGTACACGACTGTGTTCCACCTTATTCTCTTGTTTATAGACCTAGTATTTGACCCGACTTTACCATAAGTCATAGTATAATTCTCAACTTGCCTTTTTTCGGCATTGTGGGTGTTTCACATGGAGACAGTTCATTCCAAACCTGAGCGATTGCGTCACATACATCCCCCCACTCCGCCACGTGCCCGCCCGTAAACTACCCCTGTATAATCCCCTAATCTATAGTAGTCCATTCATCTTAAGGGGTTATTAACCACATTTTCGTTCAGGCCTTATTTGTCTCTGTTCATACTTTGTGACTTCAGGATGCATCACTTGCGGTGGCGCGGCTGGTATACCCCTTTGATCTTTTCAGTTTTTTACTCTGGTATCCGAGTTAGTTCTGCAACCGGATTCTTTATCAATTCACCCTTAACCGAGACTGGCTCATAAACTATTCTATAGCTCAGATCTATCGCACCCCCCCCCTACTTCCTATTTTCGAGTCTATCTTTATCGCCCTCATTCCATTATAAATATTTTCAGTTTCGATGTCGATCTGCGGGGCTCTACAGCTTCATATTCTTCGTTGGTGGGGGACATTGTCCCAAAATGTTTGTGTGGGGAGACACTGTCCCATTTGGTTTGTGGAGCAGGCAATTGTCCCAATGTGTGTTTGGTGATAACAAATTTTGTCCCACAATGTTCTTGATGGCCGAATACTGGAGAGCGAGCGCCCAGGGATAAGTTTGATTCAATAATGATTCTGCGCATGTAATACCGGCTCTCTCTCCACCATGAGTAAATCAAAGCAGGGGGCAGTATTTAATCAATGACCAACGTGTCCACCGTCAGAACAGGCATTTAATATGATAGCCGAGGATTACAAGTTATGATTTGTTATTGAAAGAATATACTGTTGTGTTGTGTTATGAGGTTACCATGCCACTTGTAATATCTATTATAAAATCATGGGGACTCGGTTGGTTGTTCAGGTACTTGGGGTACATCACCTCCCAGCAAGGAGGGGATGCTCAGGTCTGGTGCAAGTAGTACTTGCTTTAAACCAAGTAGCACTGTTTGGAGACAGGTGGTGTGCGCAGAAGTCTCTATCGCCTTAAGAGTGTCAACTGTTTCAGGATGCCTGGACACCTATTGCTTCACTGATTGTGGGGCTACCCCGGTTCAATGCACACTTATTGTTGATTAAATACCAGTAGACTCGAGTTAACATCAATTTAGCCGGTCGCCTCCCCAGTTCCCACATCAAATAACTTTTTGCGTGCGGAACATTTATCCTGGAACCATTATTTATGTTTATTTATTGATTTACCATTTGCTAACGGTCAATAAATGTAAACTTGCATTTCATACTCTTTTCTTAATTTTCGTCTTGCTAACGCGCCCTAACAAGGGAATTACAGCGCAGCCAGCTAGGTATCGCATAACACCCTTACTGGCTACCCATTGGTGGGCCAGACTTGGTTGTATGTTCTCTTTCTTCTAGTACAGTAGTCGTGGAACTGTCCACCTGCTGATCTGTTCCCTCGATATATGCATCATAATTTTACAGTTCCATCGACTCACCATTTGTTTCGCTGTACAATCCCAACCTAGGTGGGGCTGGTCATTGTCAGCCGGGCCTTATATCTCTTAATTTAATATCTTTTTCAGGTTCATATGATTTATGTTCCAGACTATATTTTTTCTGTGAACGTTATGATCATTATGGTTTTATTATCGTTGATAAGAATGTGCGATTGTTTTCAAATTGGATACCATTTGATGATTCGCCGACTAGAATTTAAAATACTGATTCCCTATGACTCGCCATTAATATATAAAGTTGGACATAGTACTTGTGTGGAGCCAAAATTTTTACTCCCAAAAATCCGAACCTCAATATGATGGCCGAGGATATACGGTAAGCTATCTCATGGCTTTAGCTCAAGTGGAGTGTTCTTTTAGCGTGCACACATGCTGCGATATTCACTCGAGATACCTCCTTTTTTAAGTGCAACTTTTTCTCGTAAAGACGCCCATGAATTTTCACCTTACTAATGCTTAGCTCTTTGCAAAGGTGAATGCATGTTTCAACATGCTCTTTATTTTAGTACGTCTTAGGGTTTGACAACACTGAGAGCTGCGTAGCATCAGGTGGCTTCAATATGCTGCTAACAACCTCCAATTCATCAAGGTTAGCAGAGCTTTCTACCACTGGAAGCCACGACGAAATCGCCGAAGATTCTCTTGGAATCTCTCATTTGTTTCGCAGTATTAAAGGTAAACAGATAGACAAATGAAATTTTAGTAAAATTTAGTAACTTTTTGTGATTCTGAATTCAACCTATATAAACATATAATGTTTAGGTTGATTTATTATCGCATTTACGAAACTTCACTTTCTTGCAAGCCATTTTGAAAATGGTTGGACCACCTTGCGTGGAAATTGAACATGTAAAGACGATACAAGTAATTTTAGCGTTCCCAAAAAAGCTTGGACCTGACTTTAAAGGCTCCATGAATTTTCTAACTTTGTTGGTTCTACTTTACTGTATTTTCTTAATATAGGGGTTAAAACTATAATATTCGTAATTTCATTTCACTTTACAGTATTTCTTTTCCATCCTTCTTATAGAAAGTCTAAGGTCTTATTTCCAATTTTCCATGCCGTATGTCCAAAAGTACTCCCTTACTGGTTGAACTTTGATATCATCCTGATATTTAGTGTGTTTGTATACTGCCTTACTTTGAAAACATTATCGATTTGCTATTTTTCATCATTATAGTGAGTGACAAGAATCTGTGCGTCATGCTCTTCATCTATTAGGGCAGGTCATTGGTATATTTTAATCCACTTGTAATTTCATATTTTACAAATAGAAAGTAAACCTTGATAGATCAAACCAGGTCAACTTATGACCAGGTTAGAGTGATTCAGTGAGGTTCTAACACAACTCAGCTTTTTAGGAATCTCTGGTCCTCGTTCTTAGGAAACATCTTGATAGTTCATTTTACACTAAATGTTGGCAAGATGTACAGAGTGTGCCAGCTTTCATTGTTAACGTAAACACTTCATGAAAACCATTGAAAATTTCATTATTATTTGATTATATATTTTTAAAATTTGACCAATTACAATGTACAAAAAACTCTTCTCAATCAATGTAAAAAAAAAGTTACATTTGCATTAGTTCCTTCATTGAAATCCAATTAACAACAATTAATGGAATTCTATAAGGTATATATGTGTGTGTTTTGTAGTCCAACGTTGTTTGTTGACTTGTAGGATCAAAAGTGTGATGGTCACTCCAAAGTGTGATTAGTCTGACCCCACCAACGAGATAGCATTGAATGCGCACCCCAATTTTTGCAACCGGTCTGACACCGCACAAAAGTGCATTAATGTTGGCCTTCTCACACATTGTGCTCCTTTACAAGTGACACCGCGATGGTCCAAATGGTATAAGCTGAGTAATCGATGGTGTCTGAGCAACACAAAATTATGTCCGTGAATGCAGTGTTTAGCGTCCCTTATGTAACTCATAAAATATAAATCTTCAACCAACAATTCAAAGTAAATTCCACCCCTTCCTCAAATTGTAGTGTTTCAACAAAAAATGACAAAATTGGCCAATAATTAGAGAAAAGGTATAACTAATTCAATTACTAATTGTTGTATCATTAAACACTAAAATTATTTTTAAAAATTGTACACAATGTTTACTAGAGTGTGTTACCCCACCCCCGGTAGTAAAGTATACCAGTACATGTAATCTTCATTCTCACTCGTCAGTTCTGCCCATCAACAAAGTTTTCAGTCTGGCGCAGATATTCAGATGGGCTAAAATTAAATATAATTCTTCTACTTTGAAGATTCGATAAAATGATAACCTCCTCTTTTTGAATAATAACTGTAGTGTGGTAAAGTTATAGGTCCACACCAACCTTTGTTAAAAATAGTTCTCCGGATTATTCAACAATGAAAAAGATAGGGGAAGAGGGAGCTAACAGTGCCGATAACTTTTATGTATTAATATAATATATTTTTTCAATTGGAGAATTGTAAAAATCTTTTTCTGATGAGCGAGTCAGTTATTCAATACCAAGAGATTTACATGTCAATGCTGCTCGTGACAGCCAGCATTTCTTTTTACTGGTAAAACTTCGCCGTAACCGCAGGATTCTTGCTTTGTAAAATAAATCTGCATCACTCATTTATTATGTGCTTTATATCAGGCAATTAGGTATATAATCTCGCCAACTTTCGGCACCAGGCAGTAGTTTTAGTACTCACTAGAGATAATACTAGTAATGTAGCCGTGGAGATGTTTTGCACTAAAAATATGATCGAATGCCTAGCTGTAAACGGAGCGAGGAGTCAATACTCTAGTGAGAAGATTGTCGTTTTCAAAATACAAACCCCAGTGTAAAAGACATTTGTCATACTCTCAGATGCGATAATAATTTCTCACTTGACTTATTTCATGTAACGGATCCTTTTAGCAGTGACGAACTGGTAATATAAGTTTTTTGTTTTAGGAGACTGTAAGATATCTTAATCAATTTTGACTCAACCTATTAACTTGTGACAGGTTGTGATATGCATATGTGTGTACATAAAAATAATTTTCGCTTGGTCTGATGTGTGTTTGACTGTGTAAGTATTTATCTGAGTGGGCGTGACAGAATGATGAAGCTCGATATCTTGATTATGCGCGTTATCACGGATGTACTGACATTAGGATCGTATTTTTGCGGAAGCCGTACGTCTATTAAAAAAAGAATAGCGAACTGAGTACGCCATAAGTCGTAAGTATGTTTTATCGCATTAGCCACGGGAGTGCTACCTATAGAAAAAGGTAGATTGTGAGACCTTACGCTGCTCGATGCTAACTCATAATTTCATTAGATATTCATATAATCGTGTCGCAGGTCTACGATGAATGCGTGAATACTATAGAGGTGTTAGGGCCGTAAGGGTGAGATTAAGCAGGCCCGGAATGGAATACAAGTCTGAACTGTGCCACCCTTCAACCCGATAATAAACTAGGTGCAACAAACACTCCGGCTTAAGGCATGGTACCTTGTCAACCAAAATGACTACTTGCGAACTATAAACGTTAGAGATATACCGTGTTCGCAGAATATTCATAGGAGTAATTTTAATTTATGAGACAAAAAGGTCGTTTTACTTATTATCATATATAGTGTTTAAAAACCTCTCTATTCGACGTGGTGTGTCTCTGATCTTTTCGCATAAAGCGGGTAATTTTTCGATATAAATCCGATCGTTCGTGAGACGTAAAATGCCTATATTGGTATCGTACTCGTGGATTTATTACGTAACGTGAAACACCAATGTGATACAGGAGGTGTTAAGCGACTTGTGGTTCGCTCCTGATCTTTTTTGATTTATTTCATGTATTAATAATTTTTGCTTCTCGACTCGTTACATAAACATATTCTGAGCGTGATCAGACAACTTATTCTGGCAGAGAGTTATAAGAAGATACGGAGATTGTATCTACCGATGTGTTGCGACACACGATAAGTAATTGAATTTATTGTTCAAACATGTATCATTTAGCGATTCTATGGAGATATGTCGAAGGTTGACGATTGTATATAATAGTGGATATTTGTTTTAGTGCTTCACTATATTATAAACTTAGTTACGATATACTATACTAGATATACTCGTGTCCATAATCAAAAAGATCCCTTACTTTTTCTCCTGTAATGAAAAAACTCTCTATGATAAGATTTTCTGACTTCTATGGCGACTGTGTGAGATTTTTGCCTCTGTCAGTTTAGTATGTGTTGAAGGGCACTAAGATATAGGAAGGTCTAACAAACCTCCACTTATCTTTTAGGTTAAGTGGCGCTGGACGACGGTAATTGACCATAAGCTCTTGTCTCGAAGAGCGTTCGGTGACCGACGGCTGACAGTTTTATTTGGTCGGCAATCGGTCCGACACACACGGGCTGGTGACGCGTGAAAAAATCATTTGATAAGGTTTAGTGTTTTTCAGTACCTTCGATAGTATCTGTGAATATAGTAATTTAGATGCAAAACTTTTATACCTTATTACTATTCGATTAGTTCAGCATAGTTATTAACCGATTATCAGAATATCTTCAATAGTGCTAGACGGTGTGTAGTATGTGTTGTTTAATGCTTAAGTTTTACCTATATAATATAAACATAGTAATCAGAGGATATACAACAGACTACAACCTCGACGGCGATGGTTCCATAATTTACCCTCATTATATGGCACCGATCTTATTATAAATTGGCTATGCTTATTTATAGCCACTCAGGATTTTCAATCCTTCATCATGACACTCTCTAGTACATATTAAAACAATACTCTAAAAAAAAGATTATAGTTATGTAATTATGAAAAATAAAAAATCTGAGATTATTATATATTTCATTCGGTAGAATAGTATTAATAGAAGTATAATTGTCGTATCTGATTCTTGTGATAGGCGAAGGGGTATGAATTATAATGATATAATTCAGAGATTGGATAATAATTTGTATATATAAATAGTCAGTCTTATTATATTTGGATATACGTTGATAGGGTTAATAACTATGAATAATTTTAAGCATATATATGTTATCTAATGAATATTATATTTGGGAGGATGTAGTCTCATTAACATGCAATAACGCGGTGTGTGTTGTTGGGGTGGTAACAATCATTGAAGTTAGAGCAGTCGTGCGTTAAGCCCGTGTTTATTAGAAATTTTTTCGGCTGTCGCACAACGTTGCAGTTATGAAAACTACAATAGGATTCGTATTAGAATAACCAGGTCATATTTAAGTTCTAGCTCTACTAATTTTACAGTGTGCTTTAGGAAAGATTTGTAGTGTTCGCTTGCCTGGCTTTCATAATGTTATATGTTTATGATTACTTTCTGCTTATCCTTGTTGGGGAGTAGTTAGACTGAAGGTTCTTGAATCAGCCATTTGAGGGGGTAAGTAATTGTTTACATCCACAATTGTGAACAATTGTACAGCGAGCATAGTACGAGCTAATTATGACGATTTTTACGTGCACCACCATGATGTCAATATCTTACACCGATACAACTTATACGGGTACGTTAGCTTCACACGAATCTCAAAAATGAACGCGTATTACTGAGACCACATAGTGTACATGTGAGTTCAATTTTTATTCTCTGTGAATTAAATAGAAAGACATCAATTGATTCTTAGGAGTCTTGTGGAAATACATTTTTTACTCTTTAAAAAACAGTTAATACTATTTTACGTACTTGGTATCAGGTAACTATATCGTACAGATGATTTGTAACGATCATAACCAAGTTGAGATAATGAATATGTATCACTAACCATATCAAAGTATAATCATTGTATCATATTCTAAATAAGACCTTCAATACTTATAAATTTTCTTCTTTGTAGATATAATATTGTCATAAATATAAACCCATATCTGCTAGGACTGTAAATCATGTGGTGGGTGTGTAACTATGCGGAATTATCATCCATTCATATAATCGTTTTATTCTATTTACCCTGTATTGGTTATTTATTTGTGGTACATAGGTTCTGTAGTACTTGAATCCTAAAGTATGGTTTTACCTCACAATGGTACCAGTGAATTCCCAGTAGGGAGCGAGAGCGGACGCTCGAAGCCCATATGGAATTGAGGCCTGCCCACTGTATTAACCATATTAGTATACAGAGTTAGAACCTACACAACCATGTAACGACAAGATGTTTTATTCCTTACGAGACTGCCTTTTTTCTAAATAGCTAATGTATAAATATCTATGTGACATTGATGAAGCTCATAACATTGATGCAAGTTTGGCCTGAAGCCATACTATGACTTCACAAATACATACGCTTTGAGTCTTCTAGAAAGTGTCCGTTAAGTTATGTGGTCAATGTATTCGAGTTCATTTTACTTACTTGGCCGTTGAGAAATTTCATTTCGTATCGGACACCAGAGTTTTATTCAATTCAGTGTCAGATGCTTTGTTTATGAAAAACAAATTTATTGAGATGGTATGGAAGAGTTTTTAACTCATCATCTTTGACTGTGTAAAGACGACTGCCAAGTACAGACGCCGGTTTTGGTTTTAAAAGGAAGTAATGGCTAGCCTAACTTTTGGACAACTTATGGATTTTAGGAAATTTCTAGTCGAGCATATGTATTGGCAACACTATTCGCGTTGGTCTTACACTGGTGGACTCAGATATGCTTAACTACCTATCCTGGTTTTATTTGCCTTAACACCTTAAGGGCAAGGGTTTCGTAGTATAGTCCACTAGTGAATATCCTCCGCGTATCGATAACCATATCGTGTCATACATCACATTCTACCCATAATATGTTTTCATACCATATCAGTAATAAAAAAATATGTTTACCTCATTTACCCAGTATATCGATTATTAAGTATCAGTTGACCATATCATTTGATGAATTCGCAAATATACATACAATTTGTGCATATTGACTATAGTAAATACGCTATATTCTGTATTCTACCATATTGATATTATATATTTGTTTTTTCCCATTAACTTATAGTTGTATCATAACCATATCTCGATATACGTATGCGTATTCACACCAATGCTACTCTTCTAACTCTATACAATACATGAATATAATCGTATCACTACCTATATCGTTACTCGCATCAGCCCATCTATCTACCATTATTCGGCCTCAGGTGATTAGACTATCTCAACTGGCCACATAACCATATGTGTATAAATGTGTATCATTACCATATTTCGTATAATATTCATATCATACAAATAGCATATAATATCATACCATGATTGATATAATCAATATATCTTATATGTCATACTGTACATTATTATTCATTTACTAATTATTCATATCCCATACCATATCGTATAAATATTACTGTCAATACCATATTTTCAATTCATTATTTTTTTCCATACCATATAGTATCTTCTTGATCATATATCCCATATCTGGTATGTCTTTATTACGCACCATATGTGATATCACAGTAAATCACCTATAATCATACTCTTATTTAACTGTGCATAATATCGTTGACAGTGGGACTCAAACCATATCATATTAATTATTAGATTGTATTTGGGATCCCACTGGACCAAAATTTCTCTTTTTTCGCCACTTATCGAAAGTACCGGCAAAAGAAAACACACACCCTTAATCTATTCTTTCTGAGCTAGAAAAGGGCTCTGTATAAGATATGTTAAGAGTTTGCAAGCTGACAGTTAAACAATACAAGTATAGTTAATATTGAATGACAAACACCCATTTTTTTTTGTTTTGATGTTCTGTTGTATTAAAATGCAGTAAATTCATTTATTACGACTGTCCTGACCTCCTAAGAATATTTTGTACGCTCACTTTTATGAATTTTTCGTCAATTTGGCGCAAATGGCCGACTCCACAGCCTCGATATCGTATAATAATTCATTCCCCCATAAAGAAATATAAATATTCATATCATACTCATTTATCAATAATTCAGATATCTTTGATGATTTGTTATCATTACATTCATTTAATAATTGGTTGTTTTATTTATCTCAATATCATTTATGACCACCATCATCCTTCATTCCTTATTATTTGTTGTATAATATCATCATACAAATTGTTCATACCATATTGTATAATACCATATCGCATCCTCCCATATCATATAATACTTTATCACTTATCAAACCATATCGTATAATACCATTATCATAAATAATATCATTATCATCCAAATCATATCCATACCATATCATATAGTATATATGCCTTCATACCATATGTCATATATTGTATCATACCATATCGTATGAAATCATACAATACTTCATACCATATTCATTCATATTATGTCATACAAGTGTTGTTTCACTCACCAAATTGTATTAATATCATATCATAATCTTTACCAGATATGCGTTTGACTTCTCAGTTAATCATATCTCAGCATCTACATATGCCTTACTCAAAGTTATCATTTAGATCATTCTCTATATATTGTATCGCATTTTCTAATCTCCTAAGATTGATGAAAAATTGAACATTCAATTATGTAGCAAACAAATTATTTAGAACTATATTTAAACACACATCTATAACATCTCTCCAGCAATCTCGAAGTCTACATTCTCAGATTTCAGTGCTCCAATTATTTCTAAGTCGCGTATCGCATACCAATACTTTTACCACTTCCCATTAGAGAGTTGGAAGGAGAGGAAATTTGGTAAGTTGAATTAGTCCAGAGAGAGGATAAAACTGGAATGAGTAGCTAATTTAACTCAATATGCTATATATAAACTAAACATTGCAACATCTCTCCTGACAAATTCACCCAACACCATACTGGCAAGGCTAGTATTCTCTAGCTCTATCATTCTAAGGATCGAGAATCACCAGACAGTACTTATATCCAATTGAGGATATTTAAGGTCGCAGATTAATTTGATCAGAAATTATTATTAGATATTAGGATGTGTGATTAAGATTCTGTAACACAATCCCCGCTTAATTACCTATCCTTAAACAACATCTTCGCAGCATCTCCGGAAAATCTTCCCAGCTCCTGATTTTCTAGCATCTATTTAGACGTACGATACTACCATCTGCATCCCAACAGACAATCCATGATAGTTTTTGGCTTGAAGATGTGTGGATCAAAGCTGATAGATTTAGGAGTGGAGAATTAAGAAGAAAATGAACACTGTATTGCTGCAAAATATGGCTATGGTTAAAAGCAAAAATACCAGAATCTCCGCATCCGCAAACGGGCTAACAGCTTCAGTTCAGTACTCGATCTACAGTCGAGTATCAAACCGCCAGACCATCCGATTAAGAGGTGTTGTTGCAGACTCTCCGGGCACAAGTATGTTAATTTCTAGATTATGATCCATTAGAAACTAATAGCACAAGCTCTTACTCTTTGGAGTGTATATAGGCTATCTGGCCCACGTTACGCCGGAAAAATACATGTTCCGCCCATACCGGACACCCGGCTAGATTATTGCAGCTCGTGATGATCTATCCAATGTTGCATTTGTATGTACGTATACCATGTACCTCTGATTTCTCGAAAAACTAATCGTGCATAATTATTTCATGCCTTAGATCATTTCAAAAAATTAATCCTAAGTTTGATGTTTTCGATGGGTATTCTTGATATACACTCGCTCCTGGAGAATAAATTCAATATTGAGGATTTTTACGAAAAGACAAAATAGCTGTTACTTGGGGGAAGAATTCTAGATTACTATTAAACATTCCAATGTTCTTTAATAACGAAGCATGATTGGTATATATATCCTTGTTGCCGTGTGAAATACAAGACTTTACCAATTGCATAGATCAGTCAATAGTATAACCGACTTTTTAAAAATATTCATATCCTGCGAGTAATTGTAACGCTCAGTAGAATACTCAGATTCGCGAAATTGCACACCCACTTTAACATGAGTTGTTGATTCGAAGTGCAGCATCAGCTTGCACTTTTAATTCGTTGGACTAATGTTTCAGTACCAGTTAAACTCACGAAATTCATGTGAAATACGATCTGACTTAGCGAAACGATTGAACCCCACACGTTACCAATGGATCGGTTTAAAGCCAACATATGAGATATAGATTAAAATACTGTGTTTCCGTTAAATGCCGATACACAAAGAGACTCAAACTACAATAGGGCATTCTATATCTGCATTTATTTACTTGTAGTCTGTAACCAGAGCTTATTTTAGTTTTTTCTGTGCACATGTAGGAATTGCGGTGTGTGTCCCCAACGAGGTAAACGCCACGTGCCAGGGCCCTGATCAGATTTGCCACTCGCCGCCCGACAACAGACCGAAATTCTTTTGCGATTGTAATCTTATATATATTTAGCACTTGGTCTTATGTGTTATCCATTAGCAATGGAAAGAGGTTTAAAATGTACAATCAATGAGTAATTATACATAGAACTCAGACGGGGAGTTCTTGTGCATTGCATCAATGTTAGAATATGTCCTAATTTTAGGTTTAGCCTTCCATAAAGCAACGATCCCAACCTCCCGATATATATATGGAATGTGTAAAATATAAATAACTTATTTTTCTTTCCATACCAACTGCCCACCAAACTTTTATGAACATCTCAATTTTACTTGACATGGTCGTTTGACATCTTCTTGAAACTACCCTGTGCAAGGTTTCAAATGATTCCTCCACAAGCATAAAGAAAAAGACTGGAAAACCACCGGGACGGTAATGGTTGGACAAAGCTTCAGGTTTAAGGAAAAGGACAGGACAGCAAATGAGAAAAGCTATAGTCACCCTCCGGTAACCAAAGGAACACAGTAGGGGACTAACCCAAGCAATAACTCAAAATAGCATAATTCTAAAACAACATCATTCATCTCCAGCATCCGAAGACCTTATTTTTAGCTCAAGACTTCAGCATCATCTAAGTCAGTATCAGCCCGGTTACAGGACTCATTCCTATGAGAGCTGGCGAAGATCTGGCCACTAAGTGAGTGGTGGTGGTAATATGCCCCAAGGATTAAGTAATTATACTTGCTCCTATAAAACCTATACCCCGCCTCTAGAATAGCACCATTCTCTTACAGCATCCTGGACACCTACAGCTGAGAATCAGCAACCAAGTGTGTGTAGTCCTTCAGAGAAAATCACCCCTTGATACACCTTGCCATGCAGCTTCTAAGGACCAATTAGACCCGTCATAAT
>CAJDSM010030272.1:2903-13176 GCA_903981925.1 Ostrea lurida
ACCTCGCGAAATCCCCCCCGTGCAGCATTTTTAACTTTAGGTGCCCTATTTAACTGAAAAACGGATGCAATAAGCCACCAGGCTAGTAGGACATGATTTTGGATAACGTCGCGCTGTCTCTGGAATCCTCCCGAGATACATTTGTTGCTTTCTCACGAAATATCCAATGAATTGCGGTTATACTTCAGGAAGGTGCTGGTACTTCCGAATCCCGAAATTCTTCACGACTGTTACCAGATTGACTCTCACACATAACGTTTAAATCCACCCAGGTGCGTAAAACACTGCGCCTCGCTTGTACGAGTGACAGTATCACGATTGATCATTCTTTGCTGTTGTATATATATATATTCATCCAGAAAATATAACACACCACAATCCCTTTCATCACATTTATGCCTCTCTGTTTTTTAAATAATAAGTGGTTAACACACATGATGATAAGATAAACTAACATTCAAAGTTACGAATAAAATTTCTATTAAATTGACATATAGTTACATGAAGGTGTCAGCTAAAACGAGTATAAAAATCGAGAAAAATACTAGTGTGCACAGATCGTTTTTGCCGGCCCACACCTCACGGCGAGTAAGTTAGAAACCATTTCATGCAACGTAACCGGAAAAAAGGTATCGCCCTATAGTTTGTGAATATAAACTTGTAATAGATAGGCCTTGACAAGACCAAACAATACCTAGTCAAAAGACTAAGTGCATAACTTAAAGGCAATATATTGCTACCACTTCGACAACCTTAGAACCCCACCTATACCTACTCACAAGCTACTATAACACTTATGGATAAGTAGAAAAATCTCAGCTCTCAATGAGACTTCTAAAAATGATTCGCGTATAGTATACCTTAAAGAGATAATAAAAGATGTGTATTGTCTGAAATTATGTGACAACTTCACTGAAGCAAAAACTGGTAAATTCAAGTATAGAATCAATATTGGCTTAGATAGCAGAAAGAAATTCTTATATCATATTTGCCAAGTCTAGATCTAACCATAATATCATAAGGCAAATCTTACGTTTAAAGTGATATAATTGGGTCAAAAAAAAAAAACTTCAAATAAACGCTAGTTTTTGGTCATCTAAGTGTAAATATGATAATCGTGTTAGATCAATTCCTTTTCACTGCTGACACAAGAATGATTAGAATACGTTGTCACTAACCCGCTAACTTTCACGCATAATAGCCGATGACACGGACTAAAATTTCACAGATATGAGCCACGGACCGTTAGTAGTCATCAACTCTGAGGTGCAGTGAATAACATTAATCTACGTAGTGGCCTCACCAGTTACCGCCTGGAGTAGACAGATGGAGCACGAATAGACGCATACCAGACTGAGCTTTTTAGTTAAGAAACCGGAAGAGCCACTGGAGTATAGTATAATTCTTTAAAATGTGAATCGTGTAGAAAGTCACAGTAACGGCGAATTTATGAATTAATCTACAGTCATTCTGTTGTATGAAATTGTTATCATATATAGTGATAGTGAATCGATATGAACAAATTGTGATGTGAATAGAAAAATTTGAACATTCAGAATATGTGAGAGTCTGATGAACTTTATTTTATGTTTTCGAGCTCAGCGGAATCAGAGCCCCATTCAATAACTTATTGATACTCAACTCAAATATGAACCCAAACAGCAGTCCTGTGCACCCATAATAGGTCTGTGCGTCATTAACTAACAGGACCCAGTGACTGTTACGTAAGCTAGCGTAATCATGTTCTAGTCTGATATGTGGTTTAACTTCTTATGTCAGCGGTCGTCTAATCAGTACGTGGCGGTGCATTGTGTACGTATGCTTAATGTTATACCTGAGCAAGGGAGTCCGTTGCTAAATATCCGACATGTGTGTAATCCTTTACATCCGACTTCCTCTATAGCCTGAGTCGCAAGACTTTGACTCGATGGATGACTGACATGTTACTCCAAGGACCGCGCTACGGGGTTTCTCCACAGTCCTCCGTCAGAAACTTGGATCTCCTAGCTGCTCCTCCCATCTCGCTCATTACTCTCCAGAAATACTAATCCCTCCACCCTTCTGCTACAAATTCGCTACCATTTCGCAACGCTTCTATGTAGCAAAACGCAGAGAGTCCCGCGAGATACGAGGTCCTTCATCCCCTGATATCAACCACTGATCCAGAACATAGGTAGGATGAGGCCACCAAGGAATCAAAATGCAGTCATCAGATAGAGGAGAATTTCAAAGGTCATAAATTCAAGAGTCAACATTTGAGAGTCAAAATATCAAATCTGTTAAGAGGTCAGATTTTCCAAAAATTGCAAAAATGGAGAGCAAATTCTACAACAAAATCATCTATGACTAATCAGTTGGCCTGTGAAGTTGCTGAATTCATTTCAAGGCATTAATAAAATCTCAAAAAGGTCATGTCAAATCCAAATCGCTCTAAAGGTCAAATAACATAAGTTGTGGTTAAAGGCAGAGCATAAAAACTAAATTGAAAAAAAAGGGGTCTATTATAGGTAAAATTTGCAAAGTGATTACTCTATCAGGTCAAAATAACAAATTCTATAACAAAGGAAGCAAAGATCGCTGATATTCCAAAGAGTGGCGAGAAAATATCAATAAATGGATTTCATAAGAAAGAAAAATAATTACAGTTATTTCATCTATAAGAAATTCAACGTGAGCAATACGATAAAGGACAATCAAATTCTTCACAGGATCCAATTATGCTAGGTTTCGAACTGAAGATTCTAAATATCATAGTGAAGAGAATTTAAAGAAGTATACATCACTAAAGGGCCGATGACATTCTCATCAAGGTTTATACAAAATCAAATCTCCAAGGATCACAACAACAGGTACATCAATTCCATCAATTCCAAATGGTTCACACTCAAATAATAAAAGAGGCACAAGCAAATTCTAACGAAGAAGACAATCAGATCTAGAGGTGGACAAGTGCATAATCCTCTGTAGGGGTGAATGGCTCTAGTCGGTCATATGGTATTTGACTATTCTTCACATCATATCTTTTAGATGTTGTGTGAGGAGGGAGGAGACACAAAGTGTCTGTAGGAGTTCTGGACAATATGGTTCAATAAGAGGTAGTTAGGTTCGATATTATCGAAAGATTATCTGTTGATCAATAGGGAGGTTTCAAGTTTCTAGACCATAGGACTTATCATTATAAGCAAAGGTTCAGTGTTCGTCGACGAAAATATGCACAAACCGGACAGATGGGAGGGAAATCGAGCCAATGTCGACTTACGATATTACACTTGCTATATAGACTTGGTGAAGAGAGAAGACAAGGGGCGCTGTCCTCTATGGAATATAAATGTGTAATTTTTGCTCTGGTTGCATCACACATCACACATGGTTAGAAGAAAGATATTTATTTTTGCCTAAATTCATTTGGACAGGGCGTCAGATTTTTTAGATTAAAGATTTAGAATCTGGCCGACGGGAGGGGGGGAGAAAGTGCAATCTGCTGTCGCTAATTTGTATCTTTGTTGATTTTGCGAAGAGGAGACGCGAATTTTATTGGTTTAAAGGTTAGAGTATTTCTTTGTCGGTAATCATGGTTATTTGTCTATTACCCGTCCCAAATTGTCTCTATAAATTCAGTTAGCATTGGTTTGAAACCTTAGATCAGACAACTAGCAAAGAAGTGACAATGGCTATCTATCACGCTAACAGAGGATACAACTTAACTAGTTCAAGGTCATGGAAGACTTTTTGCTAGGTTATAAGAGCATAAAGGCTAATACGTTGAAGCAATTCTGCACAGATAATATCTCAAATTATCCTACAAGTATATTTTTGTGACTCTGATGTGGAAGGCGAGATAGACAGTCGCCAATCGAACCGTAGATTTCATTGGTCACTAATACTTTCTGTAAACATTTGTGATAAATCGAAGGACTTAATATAAGACAGTCTAACTATCCACAACAGGAGGCTAACTTATATACTTGGAAATATTTTTAAGGTCATCAACCTAATCAAGTGGGATCTAAGGTTTACCACGCTGTTGTATCCGAATACATAAAAAATACGGTTTAGTCGATGTTGTTCTTAAACCCAAAGTCAAACGATAGTCGAAAATTTGCACCATGATCTAAGTCCTAGACCTCATTCTTGTACACAAATTCCTAAACACTGAAGTTTGTCTGATTGGCCACGTTCCTATCAATGCAGAGAAAAGAACAGCAGTATCATGAAAGTACCACAATAGATAGTTACTTTCCTCCTAAGTAGTTCCATTCAAAGAAAAATATTCAATCTCCATAGATTTTGAGCTATATGCGGCCGTATTTAAAAAAACAATTAAATTATGTCGCTTTACAAGTCGCATCTGTTGAGATAAAAATAAGTTGTTTTGGTTTGAAACATGTTGTTATATTAGGACCGGCTTGAACGTAACCTCGAGTAAACGAGGAGTATTTAGCCTAGACTACATTAAAAGACTAATCACGCAGTATATCATTTACGCATGAGTGCATCGACGGTGATATAACAAAAAAAGTTCACAATGCTTAGATCACAAACGGTTCCTTAAAAGAAACAAACAGGCAAGATAAAGAGGATATCGTTTCGTACTTGATGTGATAGAGTATGAATGAACCCATCACTAATCGAAAATACAACAGCAGTGACTTCAGTATAGCAGACATCAAAGCAGGTAACTAATGTTTATACTCACGATTAGGAATATGATACCACAAAAAGCCAGAACGCAAGTGGGTCACACTAAACATGTAAACACTTTGTGTTATGTATTAGTTCACACTCATATCTGGTTGCCTACGATAAGTCATATTCATGGACGAACGGTTCTTTTGGGCGATTTTAATATAAATCGCACGTTTCTTTACAAATTGCCTAATGAGATATCTCTAGTGGGATAAACTATAAACAGATCCGAAATTGTCTTATAATTACCACAAACAATATTTCCTAATATAGATAGTGAATCAAATCTAATCCGTTTTCATATACGAGATCATTATCTTTAATTAAAGTATCAATCTTGCTAAGCATATGGATATCAATATCTTTCAAAATGTAGCACTCTGTGTTTTTTTTAGGTAATACACACAAAGTATTCATCACGCTCAGCGCGCACCTTCTTGACGACTCTCTTCTGAGCCAACTTCCGCTTCCCATAATTTCTGATATTATCTCGATCAGTAACTGACAATAATTATGCAATTAAACTATTTCGTTAATATTTTTATTGTATTTAACACTGCACGGTAAGTATCCGAGAGGAAAGTTTTGCAGAATGAAAGCTACATTGTCTCTACAACTATTATATTTCTCACATTCACGTATCTCTAACAGTATTTAATATTGTTGGTCAGTATAGGGCATTCCTGTCAAATCCTTTGAATTTTTAACATCCACCCCATGTACACATAAACTACTCTGACATAAGAATTATCAAATGCACATTTTAACTCATTCGTGCTAAAACTTCAAAACCACTGATTTGAGTCAAACTCCTGTTGGTTCACCAATTGAATGGGCACAAATATATTCAGTATCCTGACCCATTCCACTGCACACATCAGGCACTACATACTACAAATGGCAATCAATGCACTAGTACACAAAATTATAAATGGTTTAACTAGAGTAATGACCGGTATAGAAGGAATAGAAGTGTTCAACATAAATGCTCCACTTAAATGTCGTCATTTGTATTAACACTCCCATCCCCACCGTCTCTGTTTTGGAGTTCCCAACACTAAGACCTCTGAGGAAATAATTTGGGCAATCCTCGTTGTGCCCGAGGCACTAACGGAATAGATTATTGCTCCAGCTTTAACAGAATAGGGAAGGGAGCCCTGTCTAACAAAAGTTCACGTGACTACGCTTGATAATAGGGGGCTCAAATTCAACGGGAGAGAAGCGCTCGCAAGGTGTACTGAGGTGGTGAGCGAGGACCTACGACGAGCCCGGATAGTCTACGAGACATGAGACGGAATGTCGCTCGCACCCTTCACGGAACGCAGGTGGGAGACTGCATATAAGTAGCACCTGCACTCCCGCCTTTACTTATCCAATGAGCTAAAACTATTAATATCCTAGCTAGTGTAGAGGTACAGAAATGAGAGGGAGTGAGAAGTCGGAGGGAAGAGAAAGAGAGAGATAGGAAAAATAAGCAAAATTACATTTCAATTTCTAATGTTAGAAATTTATACAGAATCTTTTAAACTGACTGTAAAATCCCAAATATCATGGTGTTTGTCTCACTATGTTTGGTGCCCCGTCGCAATTGCCCAACTCATTATGGTTTTGTGATCCCTAACTTTAGGACTTTACAGGAATGTACTTTGATCTCTATCTGTCATGTAATTGCGTTATTGAAAAAAATATAGGATATCAATTACAAATGTATTTCATACGCGCTGATTATCTATCAATTTATTAATGTATACTCGCATTTTTATTCTAAACTGATCAATATTCAACTTTTATGCCCTAGAATCACCCAGATGGTGATCCCGGAAGTCCATCGAATATTTCCGCGCCCTTAATGCAGGATGAGCGTTTATGATGGAGATATATATAATAGAGACCAAGTCTCTTAGTGGATCTGTGATGTATTCTTCCTAACTTGGCCCATGTTTTAAACTCTACTTTAATAATGACCCCCTCTATTATGACTTATCGCCAAGGCATTGCACAAGAACAGCATCAAGACTAAGTAGGTCAGTATACTAGTGTGTAATGGGAGGGAGTATTTGTAACCACTCAGGGTGGGTTGAACTTATAAGAGAATTGGGCACACCAATTCATCTTTCTGCAAAAGTTATTCTGCATCTTATCTATATGCTTGAGCGCACACTCGGCGACCTACGTCAAAACTCGGATTTGTCATAAAACAAATAATCGTATCGCAAGCGCTGCAGGCTGGGAGGGTGGCATGCAAATCATATTTTTACCAAATCATCTTACATCACTTTTATATCCATATTATTATGTTTATTAGGTTCGAGCGAACTTAACAAACAATGACATATACTTTTAAATACGGAAGAGTTAAGAATTGATCTCAAAAAAACGAGCGGGCCTTATAAAAGATACAGGATGAGGATATAAATCAATGCATTTGGGAGGGTAGAGTATAATGTTTACACACATGGAAAATCTATCCATAAGTAAATAATGTTTCCTAGTATAAAGCAGTGATTTCTCTTTGGAAGAAAATTTGTACATGAGAATATGATAAGACTAATAAGTATAGATTAAAAACACTCTTACTCTCGAGAGTTCCGACGCTTCCTGTACATTTCCGTATCCACGCCAGGGAGTACATGTCTCATCATGAGGTATGTTGGGATTCAATAATTTTGTATGCCCTGTGTTGTAAAAATCGGGGGGAGCGCGGGATACTTAACAAGTTGTTTCGCGCACGTATATTTGGGACCAACAAAGGGTATCGAGAAATGAACGAAGATAACTAACATGTTTTTCGGTCAAGCAATTCTTGATGTGTGGAGACTCATTTTAAGAGGCATATTTTAGATTGTAACAAAAAATAAGATTTCAAAGAGGGGGTGGGCGGATATTCCTCGTAAAGAACTATGATATCGATTTATATCCGATTCGCAGTTCATGGATCATTTCTCGAGAGAAGGTGCGTCTGTAAGGGTAAAAAAATCTCATCCAGACTATCAGTCGGAAAACTTGCGGGTTAGTGGTAGTCAAGAAGGAGTCTATAAGTTGTCGAAACGGGGATATCTCGAGCGATCGGTCATCCGACCCTAAGTCCATCAATTCAGAAAAACGAAAAATAGTTATAACGAAGTACATATGGGCCATTGATGGAGCACACCCAATATAGGCCCTAGAAGTTTGTCGGCTGTCCAAGGTAGGCTGGGACGAATCAATTTGGTGACCCTGGTTGTATTACGAAGCTCCACTAAATTGATTTTTTGAAGACAAATATCTGCTCCTTCTCGAGCGACTAGTGCATCAAACGAAGAGGATCAATCGTGGCATATCACAGTTCCGCCCCGTTCTCTTGTAGAAACATCCTTTGTCCGTTTGTAGCATCAGGGAGTTATATAGAGTAGGAATCTGCGTCAGTTCAAATCAGCTTAGTAATGAATAAAAAGCGGCTTAAATAGCACTTGCTTACGGCTGGGTTACAAACTATTCAGACTACTTGGATCATTTGGTAATGAACTCAAATAGCCTAAGGAGGTTGAATTCCACATATAGATCTTAGCAAAAACTATTGATGGTGGTTATGTAATAGACAGCACACAATGGTCCAAGAATAGCGCGGAAAGAATACCTACTAAAAGATGGTCTAATATGAGTCTAGCTTCAGTAGTAATACATGAAGGAGTATTTTCTGAGGACACTTTTTGGCAATCCAGGGTATTTATGATTGCACCTATTAACTATAACAGTATGTATAATATGCCAACATTGGGTTAGCATCACTAATATATTAATAAGTGCAAGATTGTGTAACCATCGCAGATTAGTGAGTCAGTGAAAGATTAGTAGTCAAGAATTTCATTCACCCAGACTAATATCTAAAAGTTACCATCTGTTCACGCTAATAGTTTCACATACAATTGACTGGGGGAATTCTTTACCTGGGGAAAAATGGAAATATGATCCGCACTATTGCTCATCCCAGTCTAGGATCCGGGAACAGAAACGTCCCGATATATCCGTAGGGTGATGTTTTTGCTATTGCTTGTTTGCAAGTTCCATAACTCCTTCTTGCTGATCGGAAAAGCTCTCTGGGTAAGGGATCATCAGTCTCTAACGACAGCAGGTAGATTCTTAACAACGGGTATAATTCCTTCGGGCTTTGGGAAAAAATAGACACTGCTCAGAAATTTAACTCATCAAACTTAAAGCAATTAAAGAGTAAGGCATATGTAAAACTGGAAAGTTTCATTCGATTTTGGTTAAGTGCTTGGGAGGAATATGCCAAATTGAGTTTTTTGTCAGGTACTAATAAGAAACCAAAATCACCTGAGGCTTACACAACATAACACTAAGAATTCACAGGCACTCAAAAATTTCTTTCTTCTTAATTTTTTTTGACAGTCCCCTACGGTTAGAGAGCGTGCATGTGACACCTATGTTTTTCTGTATCCTTATAGACAAAGGACTGACACTTTATACTACCTGGATCGACTTTGCCCCCGCGAAGCCTCAAGCTCTTCTCCTGTGAGGCGATCCCACGATATCCTGGGGAGGTGGCTGTGCCTCGGATAAGAACGATCTCTGGGCTAGGGCGGGGAGGTCTGGAACTGTACAGGAGCGACCTTTCACTCTGCAGAGATTAATGAAGATGTCACATTTAAGGAATGGCAAAATATATAACCACATTTTCATCACATAAGTTTCTTATAGCTTTTCATGGTGAATATTCGGGGAGAGAAATCCTAAAAATAGTAATGGAGATTATATGTCTATAATGGAATCCATGTGGGGATCAAGAATCAGTAATTTGTCAAAGAGTTCCATTTGTTATATTTCAAGATCTAAACTTTTGGTTCCATAATATGCAATAAACAAGAGTCCATGGGCACATTGTCACAGGTAGGCCGCTGCTTCACAAGAAAGATGCAGTAGTAGTAACTTAATTTCTATGGCTCCAACCCACCCTCGGGAGAGGGGGAAGGGGGGGGGGCAGCATTATCTAAACAAACTTAAATCTAGCCATATCAGGAAACTTCAGGTAATCTACCTCGTCTTGGTTCAATAAAGATATTAAAAGAATTCCCTAGATAATCATATGTAAATCTGACCCATTGTCTATTGGCTTAACCATCGTAACCCCGGTTCCGTATTTGCATCAGACTGAATCTCTCACTATATCAGAAAGGGCTTGCAGTTATTAAAAATCGCTTTTTCTTGGGCCCAGTAGTTTTTGAAAAAGGATTAAAAATGACACCATCCTGAACCTTCTATTTGTTAGCATTTCGTGGATTCCTTTCCCCTTTGAAGCGCGACCTCAGCCTGTCAGTTTGAACAAACTGAAACTCCCGTTTAGATGTATTAATCATGATTTAAAAAAGGAAGTGGTTATCACTTCCCTGATCATGCAATCCAGCACACCCGGGTAAGGCGACGCTGAACGGCGGGGCACTTAAACCGTAGTTGCGCACACTCCAGATCGGGTGAGCTGATTGAACCGGCGGGTACATCCTAAAGAGTAGATGAATCCTATTGACTTTGAGGTCACACGGGTAAAGGTCAAGGCTCAAACTGGACATTGGGTTACTGTCCGTTCAATATT
>CAJDSM010030278.1:340-20957 GCA_903981925.1 Ostrea lurida
AAAGTTACCTCTGGTCACCCATGTGTGTAAGTGATACAAACTTACTTCTGGCCACCCATATGTGTAAGTGGTACAAAAGATACCTCTGGCCACCCATCAGTGTTTAAGTTTGTACAAAGTTACCTCGGTCACCCATCAGTGTGTAGGCAATACAAAATTACCGTCGGGTCACCCATGTGTGTAAGCGGTACAAAGTACCTTTGGTCACCATTCAGTGTTAGGCAATACAAAGTTACCTCGGTCCACCCATAGTTTGTAAGCGGTACAAAGTTACCTCTGCTACCCATCGTGTTTAGACGAAAACAAAGTAATCCTCTGGTAACACATCATATGTAAGCGGTACAAAGTTTACTCTGGTCACCCATCAGTGTGTGAAGGCAGTACAAAGTTACCTCTGGCCACCCATCGTGTGTAGGCAAAACAAAGTACCTTTATCCACCCTCAGTGTCTGTAGGCAAAACAAAGTTACTTTTGTCACCCATCAGTGTTAAGTGGTACAAAGTTACCTCGGGTCACCCACAGTGTGTAGGTCAATACAAAATTACCTCGGTCACCCATGTGTGTAAGCGGTACAAAGTTACCTTTGGTCACCCATCAGTGTGTAAGGCAATACAAAGTTACCTCAGGTCACCCATGAGTGTGTAAAGCGGTACAAAGTTACCTCTGGCCACCTATCGGTGTGTAGGCAAAACAAAGTAACCTCTGGTCACACAACAGTGTGTATCTCTGTGGTCTATTCTCAGAGTGTAAGCAAAGGAAAGTTACTGTGGTCCCCCATCACTGTGTAAGCAGTCCTAGGTTACTTTGGATCACCCATCACTGTGTAAGCAGTCCTGGGTTACTTTGGATCACCCATCAGTGTGTAAGAAGAGGAAGATTACCTGTGGTACTGCTTTCTACGTTCACTTCTTAAATGGAACTATTTTACGGCGTAGTATTAGAATCTGTATAAAAAGTTGGGTGACCTGCGATCCTATTTCAGAGTACAAATTATCCTTCTGCATTTATTCTAAGAACTACAAAACGATAGACAATACTACATATACGCACATAACATACATAAACAGTCACTTTGGTGCTTTGTCTGTATTTGTTGTTCTTGTTGTAGTATTTTGGTTGTTGTCTATATTTGGTTGTTCTTGTTGTATGTATTTGTTGTTGTTGATGTGTTTGTTGTTGCTGTCTGTATTTGTTGTTCTTGTTGTATGTATTTGTTGTTGTTGTCTGTGTTTGTTAGTGTGTTCTTTTTGCGATTTGAATATTCGTGTTTTTGCTTGGATTTTTTAAAATTTTGTTTTGCTTGTTTTTTTTATGTTATTTTATTTGTTCTAGATTTTGATTATTTTTACTTTGGCTTTTTTTTTTTTTTTTTTTTGTTTTAATCAAATGTTTATATTAAAATGCTGTTTGACGTGTTTAATACACTTTACTCCGTATATTTGATCGAAATCACAGCGTATGTGACCGGTGGACAGGAGATGCTTACTCCATAAAGGCACCTGATCCTTATGGTATATCATTTGGCAAACTCTTAATTTTGAATTCCTTATCGGAGTTATGAGATTGATCTTCGCCTTATCGGTATATACATTTTGTTAAGGGGAGGGGGTTCCATCTGCTTTTAAAAAGTCTTTTGATGACTTATATGAAAATTCAAAATCTTTCCTTGTAATGGTCTAAAATATTATATTAGCTACATTGTCAGATTGCATAACACCCAGTAATATGCTTCTCTAGTTTAAACCCACGAGTCCTGCAAAGTAACATTGTGAGGAAGACTGTAAAGGCGTTAATTTCGCGGGGCTAAAATTTTCGCGGCATTTTTAACTTTAAGCATTTCGCGATGGTTAAATTTCGCGGAAATAGATATTCTAAGCTTAGAATCATATACCTAAAAACACTGAACAGCACTTTGCGGTGGTTTTAATTTCGCGGTAGTTGATATAATCGCGAATATAGCGAAAATAAAACCCACGCGAATATTTCCCCCTTTACGGTACGCAGAATTATTAAGAAAAGCGATAAGATAACCTAGAAAATTATTCAAACATTCCTCGCTTGCTATCTTTTAGATTTATCATGCATTTGCCAGAAATCCCATTCGAATCATCAATTTGAATTGTGGACTAGAGATAACAACATTTCCACGAAATTAATGTGGTGTTTTTACCTTATCCAGATGCAACGATGAAACTGTGGTGGACGCTGCTTGGGCGTGCGCCTTTCATAGTTCTATTCTTAATTTTTCAGTATGTCGATGCCTCTCATTTTCGTGGAGGAATTTTCATGTGGAAACCAACACATAATGGAAATGAGGTTTGAATCATTTCATTCCATCCATATTATTTATTGTATGTTTATTTGCTATCTATTTTAAATGGGCTATCCACTGTTGATTTAAAAGGAAAGCTAAGGATGTCTATATTTCATAAACGGATATTAAACTGCAAGACAGTTCATAACGATGTTCAACTGGCAATACAAATCACTTGCACCACACAAAGCTTTATCTAACAACTGCGAGCTTTGGTTTTCATATAACTTGATCGTACAATTTGCTCTTTAAAAATTGAAATGGTAGTTATATAGGGCAAAATTTGCAATAACTCCTGATAACAGAAAATGCATGCAGGGTACGAATACAATGTTTATTCAGAGGCAATTCAATTCAAATCAAATTAAGTCGCTCGGACAGAACAGAAAGAACGGGGAAATTACATCACATAAACACATCTTCGATTAGCAAAAAATGTATATTGATTTATTCCAGTTTGAAGTACATCACATCTTATCATTACATATAACATTGTCACTAATATAATTATCTGACACAGTAAAACATAGTCATGTGACATAACGTCGCAACCATGCTTAACATCATTGTGATGCATTTTGTGTTTCGGAAGGCGTATACTCCCAGTATACTCCCAGTAAAAGATGTATCTTAAAATGAAAGAGAACATTTGTCGATATTTCGTATACCGAATATGATCTATATGTACCTTGGTGTCATGCATTTTTTTTTCTTTTATCATAAAGAGATAATATATTGACTTTTTGAAGTCTTCTTGGCATCAGGGAAAATCTATTAAGGAGAAGTTATTTAATTTTGGTGTTTTCTAATTTGTAGTATACGCAATACAGTTCTGATTACAAATGAAATCGGCATAATGATAAGATCAAATGAGCTATCATCTCATGACAATTTATCGATCCGTATCAGATATTCATTGGTGAAGTTGATATCGTGTTTAACGTAATCATAATCTTAAAAAAACATATATACAAAGTCGAGTATAGGGCAACACAGACTTCCGACAAAAACAAAAGCAGGATCAGTTGCCATGCAGGAGTAAGTATCCTCTGCTGACCGGTCACATCCGCCGTGAGACCTTAGTCGAAATAAAGTAAACGGGGTTACCCGTCGTCAAATCTAGTACGAAAATGACAGTCTAACAAAGAGTATGAGACTATATAAAACTATATAAGACTAGAAATATTATGATGCATAGCACATGGACCTGAAACCAAAGTTGTCAATAATTAATGTAGGCCACAATAACACTGTTCCAGAGGTAGTAAATGTATGTTATTGATTTATATGCTGCACGTGTAGCTGACGTATAGTGTCACTTGCACAAATGCAACAGCTGATGCTCAAGTGTTTTTAATTCTATGTTTTGTCTTTGTTTATTTATATGTTTGTTTGTTGTTTTTATCGCTGTTGTTTTGGTTTGAATAGGGATACTACTATTATTACAGTGTGTTATTATTTTTAAGAAAGATTTTCCTGAGTTTTTAGGCAATAAAATCCTGCACAAATACATATGGCTAAATTAATTTTGATGCGCTAAACTTATAGCCTCATAATGACAAACTAGAAAAATTAATTAAAATTAACCTGGCATCATGTTATCCATCGTTTTAGTGAATGAAAGAAAATACAGACTACATATTGACAATTTTAATATGCATTTGAGAGCATGCCTCTATATTTGTGGAAGGGGGCTAAGACTAAAAAATATTAATTTGATGAACTTTTAGAGACTCTTGTTGTCTCGTAGTTTTATGATTGTCAGTTTAGCAAGTGGCAGCAGCTATTTGAATTAAAAAGGAAGCTCTTGAGCTTTTGAGCAGAACGGCAAAAGGCGCTATTACTAAATATATACTGGCAATACCAATTTCCATTGGTGCAAGTAAATTACATATCTATCACTAAAACCTATCCAGTTGAAAAATGTATGTCAATTTAAATTTAAAAAGAGTTTGGCAGGAACTATATATTTGTCGCAAGGATTGATGAATCAAAAAATTCTAAATCCTCTTGATTGTGCAGTTTCTGTTTCGTCCAAAATACCTTCCATTCGTGTATTTGAGTTTATAATATATGATACAAGTAGTTGAGACTTAAATCTAGTTCAAATCTTGTTCACAATATTTCTTTATAGTAGATATGATACCAGGACCCCCCACCCAACTTTTGTTGAGGGAAGGCGAGATTTTAGAGAAGTTAATTGTTTGCTAATAGGTGTGTCCAGGGGTCCGTGATTGCCCAACTCTTGTTTTTGTATTACATTTAGGACTTACGAGATTGATCACTGTTCGTTATCTTTGCCTTTACATGTTCATAATAAAATCCGACGTATGTTCTAAATTTTTATCAGTGATTAAGATATTAATCCTATATTAGTACAAAATAAACAAAGAAATAAATAAATGATAATTCATCATTACGCACACATATTACTTACATGTACTAATTACATGCATACCTCGGTTGAAAAAAAGGTTTAAACTTATATAAAACTCGATTGAATATGTCATTTGTGATATATCTGTTGTTTTGCGAATTCTTGCATTTATTAGCATTAATGTTCATTGAAAGCGAAATATAGAAATGCTAATTACAACTATATACAAATTGCAATGATACAAAAGTTGTACTTTTGTACTTTTTATGTTAAGGTTGCAATCACGTTCCGGATGGCATGGAGACGAACCTATAACTCAGACACATACTGTGACAGAAGTACCATTGACGACGGAAATCTGATAGCAAACATGGGATCTATCACGTGCTTTAGCTGCAGTCCAGGTACCTATTGGTCGAACGACATCAATATCGGGACTACTTCATTTGTCTGTACTGACTACAGTGTACAAGAGGACTGGACACAGGGAGAGAAAACATTTACTTACAACTTTGGCAGAAAAGTTGTCGAGTTTGGGTAGGTATTGCACTGTCAAAAAAATTAAGAGTACGCTGAACTCAGAATCGTTACAATTAGCTACAAACTTGCAAGTTGTTCTACTTGAATTCTGATCGAATCCCACTTTCACACAATAATAGCTATTTTCAACATTTTATCAGTCAATCATTACTTTGGTCAGTAGCAATGAGACATTTTCTCTTCTTAAACATTTATATCATGCATGGGCCTCCATTTTTATCTTATATACAGATATGTGATAATTTTGTGCTCTTGGTGATACAAGCTTGGAATATGGTACACTGATAAAACTTTCTGTTAGGACAATTTTTGGATATAGTGATATTCTAAATATCTTCGAGGGTCAAAATGGCACTATGTTTAACAAAATGTCATTTGGGGGGGGGGGGACGCATGAAACAGCTGAATCTGTGTCAATATACCTAAACTGTTTCTTGATGAAACACAACAATGCTATTTTCTTTTTCCTTTAACCAAGTTTTAGGGTGGCAATTAAATGTGAAAATTTATGATAGTTTTCCTATGCGTAAAATATATTTACGTTCATTAAAAATTGGTTCTCAATCTCTGCAATGACACGCCTGAGTGCTTTCACATCTTGAGCAAAGATCACCTGAGTGTGTTTTGTCTGTTCTTATTTGTTATAGCCTGAATCCCAGAAACCAATTTGTCCATCTCGGACAGACACCATCTAGCGACGCAATGCTGTATGATTGTCCTTCAGGTCTACAGTACCTCCGTCATTTTTCACCATTGCATTGTTTTATTAGTGTACCTGATCTACGACCATGACAAAGAATACATAATTTTATGTAGTCGTAATCACACAGAAGTGTCCGGCCATATACCACATGTATACGCTGGGTTGCTAGTGTCACGATATAACCTAAGTGCACTGGGATCCACCTGGCATATGTCCCAAGGTAAATAATCCAGGATAAAGCTTGCTCAGAGTATCTATGTACAGCAGGAAATTGAAAAATTAGCTGCAGTTTGATGAAGTCGAATTAAAACTGTGGACTTGCTTCAACTCGTTCAGCACACCAGTCATCCAATGACATTGAACCTTGTCCCTCATGCAATTCACTGGTTTACTGACTATATGTTTCCTCCAGGATAAGATAGAGAATATTGGCCGTAATCTGGTGTGCGTGAGACATGGTGTATGCAGGCAGAAATCAACTGTATCAGTTTTAGCAGCCTCTATAAGCAACAAAAATCCTGACCACTCACTGTCATCCAGAAGGTCGCCGAGGGTTTTCAATGCTACCATCTCATATGAAGTCCACCACAGACGATGGCAAAATTATCTTCTATGTGTGTTTTGGCCATCTCCGCTGTTTTCTTGACGACATCCGTGTAAAGGCAAAGACAACGAACAGTGATCAATCTCGTAAGCCCCTAATACAATACAAAAACAAGAGTTGGGCAAATACGGACCCCTGGACACACCAGAGGTGGGATCAGGTGCCTAGGAGGAGTAAGCATCCACTGTTGACCGATCAAACCCGCCATAAGCCCATAGTCTTGGTCAGGTAAACGGAGCAATCCGTAGTCAAATCAGTGAAATGAAAAACTGCTTAACAATTGCCTTGAATCACATCAGACAACATTTCACCCAATGACATGCCATACTGACAGACTAAATCGTTGTAACGACCATATACAATTATTCAAATATACAATATGTACAATATTAATGGCAAATATAATAAATTATTTCCGTTCAAACGAAATTCACCCATCCCCGCTGCATTTACACTACTGAAGATAAATTATTTATTTGGAACACATACATGTATGTCAATAAAATGTGTTTAATACATATCTCAAAAAGGTGCGTCTCTATAGGTATAATCTGAAATCTTTAATAAGCCCCGGGAACTTTGCAAATCTAACGATGCAGGGGCAAGAGAATGGATTATTATGTTTAAGTAATCACGCATATTGAATATACATGTATATTTTGGGATTTTTAGGGATCATCCCCTAATAAAAGTTTCATATAAATATGCGATTTGTTATCAGAACGACGTAATGAAAAACTACTTTATCAATTCGCTTAGATGATTTAATGAAAAGATGTCGTCAAAAATTGCTATCTAGCTGAGATATTTCCGTCCACTTACAACAAATATCTTTTAAAAGCCGTGTAAAAACCAGGGCGACATTCATTGAATTGACTTTATCTTTGGCGATTAGCTAGAGTTAAGTACATACAAGGCGAGAAAAATATGTCGTTTAGTGCATCAAAATGAAGACAAACCCAGTTTAGAAGTCGTTAAATTGTTCAGATTTGGCGATATTCAACTTCTTTACATTAACCTGGAAGAGCACAAGTTTGATCGAGATATTCTGCTTGCTTTCAACCAAGATGTTGGCGCCACCCTGCAGAGGTCATATAAACATGGCAATAACGGTGATGAAGTTTGTCTTGCTAAAGCTGCAAACATAGTCCAAAGATGCACCTTGAATTTGAAGGTGATCTTTAGCGATCGATTTGAAACGTATTGCCAAGAACTTTCAGTGCCTTCTTCTTTTGTAGCACTAGTTGGTATGATCCGGAATGGCCCTAACATCCACAAATAGTCACGTCACTCATCTGTGTAAAAACCTACTCTCATTACTTCTCATATTCAATAATACCCGTGGGGATCCGGGTGAGAATAGGACCTCAACATCCCCGTGTGTGTCGTAAGAGGCGACTGAATAGGGCGGTCTTTCGGATGAGACCGGAAAAACCGAGGCCCGTGTCACAGCAGGTGTTGCATGATAAAGATCCCTCCCTGCTCAAAGGCCCTGAGTGCCGAGCACAGGCCTAAATTGTGAAGCACTTCACTGGCAATTGTGACGTCTCCATATGAGTGAAATATTCTCGAGTGTGACGAAAAACAATAAATAATTAATCAATCTTATTCAATAGCTACACACGCCTACTAGAGACTAATAGTTCTATTGAGTCTACCAAGCACATCCACACTAGAGAGACTCCACTCCATGTGTGTTTGGGCACGCTGATGTACACTAGACTCTGACACAAAAACTGGTTGATACTTTGTTACATATATATGAGTCTCGCGGTCTCTTATGACATACTGTTGAACATCTCTACAGACTTGAGGAGTAGGATCTGCTGCTTCCCCTCCCCCATGAGATGTTCTCAACTAGGGCTGAAGATGACATTGATCATAGCCGCATTTCAACAAGTGTCCCTTTTGCTTTCCCAGCACCCAAAACGCTTTAGCCATGGAAGTCAATGTATAGTTCCCTATGACGCAGCATAAGTGATAGTACTACAGCTGGGAGTTGCATCTGCAGGGATTGTTTCGATATGTTCACATCTGTAAATCCACTGATAAATGACAGTTTCCTCATAAAAACTTTTACTTCTTCCTCGAGAGGTGGTAAGAATATCTTCGAGCAAGAGAGCAAATTAATTTCTTAGTAGAGAGAATTTGAAATGAAGGGTAGATAATCAGCGGAATATGTAGAATTTAAGTTGTAATTCACTATATGTATAAAATTTGTTTGTTTTAATCAAATGGAGGGAGTTATTTTCGATTCCTCGTACAATAAGTACTTATTTATCTAACTAATAAATTCTAGTTGCTTAAAAAGATTATGTTGTTTTACTTTCTAAATATATGATCGTTTCACATAACAATCGATTGAGTTAAATGATATATGTTGGATAGAAATATTTCAAATAGTTTCATTGAAGAGAATTTGAGAACTAATTTTCCATTTAGGATATGAAAATTGAACAGCCAGAAAAGTACATGTATTAACTTCAGAATGGAAAGAATATGTATGGGCACTAACGTAACCGGAAATAAAAAAGGATGGGGGTCTCATATATTGTAGATTTTTCGGTTCATCTGGCTATATTACAGAGAAAGCCTTAATTTATAGCCAAATTTTCGTGGGGGAAGATCTACTATGTAACCATTTTCCGGGGGTGGGACTACTATATATCGCCAGATTTGCAGGGGGTTAGTGTGTAGGGAGTCTAATCAACACCGTTATGATACATTTAGGAATACATATGTGTCTATTAGTAATATCTGCTTAAGACTAAACGGCATTTAATTATAGACAAGATACCTCCATGCTTCATATCTTAATATGCCCCACTTTATATACCGGATGTGGAGAAGGAAAATAGCATTGAGTGCATGTTGACCATAGTATGGATATAGCTCCTTTTTGAGATCGTATTGTTTAAAGGGCAACCATTTTTATCATTACCATGTATCAATTTTATCTGTTTTAAAAGTATTCAAGGGGTCGCATATCTTTATTATACACACGAACCCCATCAATAAATATGCTCATCATGACAAAACACTGTATATCTGTCAAACCTTTGAAAATAAAGAAAGAATGCATGTAAAACTGTTGTTCATTAAATCTTTTTCTAAACCAGAATTTCCTGACTCAAGATCATGTGTATTACCATTGGTGTAGTAAAGACTTCCCTGCCTTTTATAAATGAATACACATGCGCATTTGCTACTCTTTTGGAAGTATAAAAAGATTTTATCAAAGTGTTGTTCTGCATTTCTTTTACTCTCCTGAAAGATCTAGGTGCTTCAAACTTTGCAATTTTGTGCCTTTATACGCTATATTTGTTTAAAAAATTATTTTTCACAATTTCAACCCACTGTAAAATACATAAAGTACTGTAGCGTTTTCATTTCGATGAGTTCAGCGCAGTATTTTTGTCGCTGATTATGTATGGTCGCATAATGCCAACAAAAAAAACCGTAATGTTAATTGATAATATTGATAATGTTAAAGAGAGGAGATGTATTCATTATTCATGATGTAAACAGTAACCAAAAAGTCAAAGTACGACATTTTACCTTATACAACCTTTTTCTATTACATAACCGTATGTCGCCGGAAATGGCCTGTTACCAAATTTTCATGCAAATATGTTTCTATCTTGATAGCCTCTACTGATAACCACATTAGAATTTTAGGCACACACACGTAGTTGATGAAATCTCAGAGGATAACACCCTTTTCTAGGTAAACTAGATCAGAAATGTTTTATATTTATATTTTGAGACGATATCGATACAACGAGAAACTTCCACTTTTATGGTAACCACCTATAATATTGTATTTACCATGAAGTAGGTACCAGTAAAAACAATATCAGTCACATTTTCAAACAGATTTTCTGGAAATGCTTGGATATATTTGGTTTATGGTGGCGGGAGTTGGGAAATGCGAACAAGGGTGGATCTGAATGTAAGAGCGGATACGGGATTAATAAACTCTTCTCCCACATCTGCAATGCCTGCTATTGGTCGGTCTTTCAATATGGATGCAATCATACTATTACCATACCTGGTGAGTGAATTAGGTTTTATTTCATTTGTTAAACTGACCTTGTCTTACATATCTTACACATTTTCATATACTGTAAAACGAGAAATATTTAGCGCAAATATTTATTTTAGCGCCTTTAGCGCAGAAATAGGATTGCGCTAAATTAAATTGTGAGCTATTTTAAACGTTTTAATTGACTTTAAATCATAACAGGTGGTATCGTTGCGCTAAAATAAGATTGCTCCAAAAGGTTACCATTGCTGATTGCGATAAAATATGTTTGCGCCAAATATTATCGTTTTACAGTACCTTGTATTAAACCTTCACACTTTGTAAAGAACAAACCTTTCAAACATCGGACGTTCACGTTGAAATGGGTGCAGTTTAGGAAATCAAAAATGTATATATTGCATTGCATGACAAGTTAATAGAACGTCGTGACAGAGTACAATGTTAAGATTACCACCCTGGAATAGCATAGGAAGAGATGGTTCAATGCGTCATAAATCAAAGTATGTTGTGTTGTGATGGGTAACTGTTGAGTAACTGAAAATTAAACAACGCATGAAGGGATGATATTCTAAGGAGAAATTAATGAAAAAGAGTGAATGATTCATCTTTATAAAGGCAGAATTCCCGGTCTTTTTTTCAAAAAGATATGCAATAAGGGGAAATATAACGTTTTCCATGTCAGGAATTAAATGTTTTCGTACATCTTTTTCGTAAAAATGACAATTAAGCTCATTTGCAGGTCTAATTTAGTGATGCTTTACCTACACCTTGTGACGTCTTGATAGGAGGGAAAATTATTGAATGGACATACAAAAGCAACCATTTCATATGGCTAGTCGCAATGAAATATATATGTGTAATAATTAATTACAGATACATATGATAATAATGTCAAGTTCCAGTTTATATGTGTTCTATAATTGGTTGAATTTGTTCACGTCCTGTCAAAATATTTTCACTGAAAATAAGACGTCACTTGCTGTAGGCGAAGTATCATAAATATATCTCTGCGCTTAGAACTCGGGACCTTTAAAGTGCAAACGTCTGCCGCGATACGGGTCTTCCATATATTAGTCATATCCAAATAACTCGTAAATGACATGCACTTAGCGAATGATTACATCATAACAAATCACTCTACCACCAACCGTCCGCGATTGATCCATGTATTTGAAAAAAAAATACATTTGTACATGTATATGTAAAAGAAACAAACAATTTAGAGCCATTAAGAAGAGAAGGTACTTAAGATAACTTTATCCTCGTGTATTTTTTTTAAATCAGAGCAATTACTGAATTAAATACATTGTTGCATAAAAATTGGTATCGTATATGATTTATATTGTTCCAGTTTACGACGAAGATAATGACATAATAAAATGCCGATGGGCCAACTCAAGGTTAAACGAATGTGGCGGCGTCTGTTCTTCCTTCCGAAATTCCTGGCTGTACGAGGTATGAACGAGTCCTTGGAAAATTTTAAAGCACGGTGTTCAAATATTTATGTCTTGAGTAATACCTTTCATTTCATCCACAGCCTAAACTATCTATATATTCACTTCGAAATAGTCTAAAGACATTGTCTTCTTTCGCCAGACTTGTAAGATTCAATATTCAGCGGTGTATGATACGGGATGGTATGCAGCTGCCATTCAAATAGAAGACTTTGCCTCTGAAAATTCAACAACGGCATTGAGTAGCGTACCTCTGCAATTCCTGGTCCATGTTTTTCAATCTACAAAGCAATGCCAAAACAAGCCAACATTTGTGGTGCCTACAAGGCAAGCAGGAGCATGCGTAGGGGTCCCTGTTAATTCTGTATGGAGTGAGAAGATCATTGCTCGCGGTAGCGAAAATGGGAGGTATCTACATTTTAATTTTGTTTCGTTTGAATTAACGAAGACATCTACTCAATATTCATATAGTAGTTGAATTACAAATGTAAGGATATTGGTATAAAGTAATTTTTGATTTCCTGTTTTCTTCTTTGTCCTTAGCATTAGTGAGATAAACACCGTATCTCCAACTGGTGTGAAAAAGTCAGATACTGCTCCGTATGATCGTTCTATTGGAGAATGGTACGTGAATATCACGTGGTCACCGAAAAGAAACCAGATGGGTGATCATCCATTTTGTTACACGGCCAGCGATTCTGATGGGTACGGGTTTTTATGTTCTTTTTCATTTAATTTTTCAGTTCTCATAAAATATTTTACATTTTACAGGGGATGCTTACTCCTCCTAGGCACCTGGCCCCAGGATCATGAAACATCTTAAGCTTAAGTAAAAATCTGAATATTTGCAATAAAGTGCTTGTGAAGTCAATCATTCCAAAATAGAATTGCTATTCATTATTGTTTCATCAAATTTCTAGTGCCTGCAAATTAAGAGTTTCGGTTCAAATGCAATAAACATTTTACAGGTGATTGAAATTTTGACTTAAGTCTAAGTTTGTTCATGATCCCGGGGCCTGATCCCACCTCTGGTGTGTCCAGGGGTCCGTGATTGCCCAACTCTTGTTTTTGTATTCTATTTAGGACTTACGAGATTGATCACTGTTCGTTATCTTTGCCTTTACATTTCATAAAATGAATGACCCATTTTATGAGATTGATCACTGTCCCTTGTCTTCATTTCATCGTTAATGCTTTCCTTTATAGATTGGTTTCCGAAAGAATTTGTATTACTTTACTTGTCGGAGGTGAGTTTATCATTTGATTACGACTCTTAAACAAAATCACTACATCGCATAAGAAATAATTATTTTTCTTTTTTGACACATTTGTCATAACGGTTTTGTACACTCTTAAAAAAAGAAATTATTGATTTCTACAGTTTTTCCTCCTGAGATCATTTCTTACGCACCAAGAACAGACGTTTATCCATCTTTGGATTTTCTGACTATTCAGTATGATAGGGAGGTAGGATGTCTGATGGCAAAGGATAAAAATATACGTTTGCAATTAATCATCTCTAAAGCATGTGTATTTAATTTACTTTCACATTTTAAATATATCTTAGTTTGTGAGACCAACACGAAAGACATATATTTATGTCTACAAAGACGACGATACTCTTGTCACCAAAATTGACGTGTCACAAGACTTTTCAGTCAAATACCCCGCAAATGGGAGATCCGATGGTTGGAAATTAGGAATACCAATCAATTTCCCTTTACAAGAACGGAAGCATTACTATGTGAAAATGGACCCAGGTACGTAAATTGAATTGTCAGTATGGTAAAAAAAATATGTTGGCAAAGCTTTGTCGTGATAAAAGATAACACATACATGTGCTTTCAGGAGTCGCCAAAGGAATTACAGGATGCGGGGCTGAATCCTCTGCTATTTGGAATCCTGAGACCTTAAAATTTCGTGTCCGTAAGGAAATCTCTATATTACGATTTATTCATTCTTTGTTTATTGTAATTTTCCAAGTCAATCGTGAATTAATGGATATAATATTGTTATCATATAGTTGTATTTGATGGTGAAACTATATTCAATTTTATCTCCCGAAAACAATTAGCTGACTATTCATGAAAAGGGAGGAAACTAAAGAAGGACATTCTGTATTTAATGAGCTATTTTTTTTTCTCGTTGAATAATCGTAGATTAAAGAATTCCAAATCATAGCAAAAATAAAACTAATCATGAGTTGTGAGACACATCCTCTGTTTTCCTCTGTTACTTTATATATTCTTCGCTAGGGGACATAACTCCTCCAGTGATGACGCCTTGTTCGTGCAATCCGCCAGTAACGGGTGGAAACATTACGATTAAATACACGTTCAACGAACCAGTGACTGTCACTTGTACACTTCAACAGTTAGATACGTTCAGTGTAGTACAGTGTACCAACTCCTCGTGGACAGGACAGGACTTATCAGATGGGGTGTATACATTACTGATACAGGGAACTGATACTGAAAACAACACAGCATATCCAGTGTCCATTCCATGGTCAATCGGTAAATACATTACCTTATACTGTGTATTTAGTAAGTTACTAAAGAGTTAGTGGAATTAATAGATTAACATTTGCCGTTTTTACGAACCTTTCGCAATCACGTGACATATTGCTACGCAAACACTGTATATGTGTTTGTTCATTATCTAGTAGCAGTTTTTAGACTTTACCCATTTACATTTTATCTTATGTAATGACCTAGTAATAATTACGCATGAGGGCAAGCGTTTGAATGTTAAAGTCCCTTATTGTTGGTTAGGTTTTCCATTTTCTCTCATTTTGCTCATTGATGATTGCAACAACTACTTATAAAGGATTACCTTTATGTTGTGGGTTTCCTGAATAGATGAGCATTCTTCATGTAAAATAGTAACACTAATGATATGTAATGTTTACATTTGACAGACTTTTTAAATTCATTTATTCATTTATTTATTGTAGACAGAACGGGTCCTATACTACAAATAACCCATACACCACGGAGTCTTACAAATGAACACACAGTTATATTTCATTTAAGATGCAACGAGCAATGCAAAGTGCTATGTAGACTGACACCTCTCAACAACCAGTATCCTTTTCAAGTCTGTTCCGGAAGTTTATACTATTACCATACTTTATCTAAGAACCGACTTTTTGATCACACAAATTATACTTTTGAAGCCAAAGGTGTCGACAGATTTGGAAACGAGGGAAATATCACAGCATTTCAGTTCTCCACGGGTTAGCAGATGCCTAATTAATTAATTTTCCGATACTGTGGAATCATTTTAATTCGCGGGGGCCAATGGTTGTGGGTAACCAAATGGTTGTTGTTTCTAGGGTACATAATTTCGTGGGCAATTGATAAATAATGTGAACCTGCATAATATCTATCAAGATTAAAAGAAACAAATGTTCGTGGGGACGTAAATTCGTGGGTAAGCGTGCCCCACGAAATACACGAACATTGGTCCCCCACGAACAATGATGATTCTACAGTATTTTCTGAAAATATACTTTGAATCTCGTTTTGCTATTATGATTATGACCATTTGTTTGATTTGACCATAGCATTTCGAGTTAGCTAGCATTGATTATAGACAATACGCCGGTTTCGAAATATATACGAGTTATTTCTCCTTAGAGAATTATCGTACATAGTAAGGCACAAAAGAATTTGTTTACATGCGGAAGTGGGACGTATATCCATCACTGCATATGTGAATGTACTCAGCAAGTCTCTCATACGCTGTTTCACCACCCGAAATTGATTGATACACCAACTAAGTGGTACGAATTTAAAGAGTAATTAAATGCATAGAATCCCTTTTTTATCACGTTATACTATCGTTTGTTGTAGGTATCATATTCAGGATATTACTTACAGATATGACATTGTTTTTATGTTTTTACTTTTGTTAAACATTTCTTTCGCTAATATTTTGTATTTCCTATATTTACATAATTATATAAAGAGAAACCGTTTTTATTACATTTAATCATCTTCCCCACTGACGGTGGGTTTACTCTGCCCCACCTCGGCAATCAAAGTTCCACTAAATGCACCTTCTCCACAGAATTACATGCAGTAGTATCTCGAAACTGGCGTATTGTGCACATCATTTTATGACTTCTGCTTTCATTTGTAAACGTACTGTAGAATTATTTAAATTCGATGGGATCTTCGTGGATTATAGGGATTTACATTTTCATTGAGATTTAATTTGTGGATAAGGTTCCTTCACATTGAAACAAAACATAATTTGTGTTTTTCCACTACTGGACACAAAATATACTGAGAGTGTCATTTTTTACTGATAATGACTGATATTGTGGGGTTGCTGCTGATAATTACTGATAAAGTATTGAAATTTTAATTGTTGGTACTGATAATTACTGTGGGTAAAATCAATATGCATATCAGAAGAAAATCAAAAAAAAATTGTTTGTAAAAAAAAACGGCCTTATCTTGATTTCTTATCTGAGGCAAATTTGCACACGGCCCGCAAGTGGATTGCAAGGCGAGCGATAGCCTCGGCTTTTATTCAAGGGCTATAAGCAAGCAATCTAATCCAGTACCCACAGTACTACAGTACATTATCAGTAAATTCAGAACCCACATTTAGACACAAGTAAATATCAGCAATTATCAGCACCCACAGCAATTATCGATTACAACAGCTAAAAATATCAGTACTTTACGAAATATATCAGCAACAACAGCACAATATAAGTAATTATCAGTAAAAAAAATGACACTTCAAAGTACATTTTGCATCCAGTAGTGTTCGTTGTGGTTTTATATATTTGTGGCAGAGGGATATCCACGAAATTCAGCTCTCACAAAATGTAATTTTGCCGCCGTATTTTGAATTTAAACATTTATGCACGTGGTTTTGTAATCTGAGACAGTTTTAATTTGTCATTTGTTAGAAATACCATTTATTTTTAGATTTTACAATTCCCACTTTTGGAGGACTGCATGGTTTTTCAATAAACTGTTCGCAAGAAATAAGACTACAAAATACAGTACAACCAACTGCCATGGATGAAAGTGGTATTCAGAGTTTAACATACAGTGATAAAATGTTACCAGGTTGTAAGATACAACGGACTTGGACAGCTGTAGATAAAGCCGGGAATTCAAATTCCAAAGACCAAATCATTACTCTTATATCTCCCTTTCGTCCAACAATATCATTTCCTCCTAATGCAGTTGTAGCATGTGGGTCTCTCAACCAAATTACGAGCGATGTTTTCATTCCTTCCATTAATTATTCTCATCCATGTGGCATAAAAATGAGCATAACTTACAGAGACCCAACGTCAGCAAGTACTGGATGTGGTTTCAATTTTCTGAGAAATTGGACCGCGAGTGACACATGTGGAATAACGATTAAAAGTACGCAAGAAATACAAATACAGAAAGCTCAGGACCCAATCACACCCAGCAGAGGAGAATTAACTGATCTGCAACCACGTCTTATATGGACACAGAATATGCAGTCAACTAAATATCAAGTGTTTGTATGGTCAAGCAGCGAAAGTAGACCCACATCGGCCAATTACACAGGATTTCGTAATTGGTACAGATGCAACAACTTGCGACCAGCTTCAAAATATTATTGGCAGGTCGAGTTTCTGTTAAGTGACAATACCACAGAGTATAGTCCACGCTGGAATTTCTTAACTAATGCGTACCCAGATCTCTCTGTGATCTCTTTGACAGGTCCACCTATTGCACATTCCGGGCAATCATTCAACGTTCAATGGAAAGTCCAAAATATTGCCGCAGGTCAGGTCTCTTCCACGTGGTATGATGAGCTGTTTATTGGATTCAGTACAGATTCTGCCAATTCACGCTCTGTAGGCAGGTTCTACCAAAATCAAATACTCACCCAAAATGACACTTATAAAGGAATAGCCAAGGTGAACTTAACAAACATTAGAGCGATTCCCTCAAAAATTGGTTTGCTATCTAATACCGTGAGTCATTTATTGGCAACATCTTAATGTGAATTGTTAACATCATCTATATTATATCTTTTTGTTCTATTCAAACAGGTTTCATTGCTTGAGAAAGAGATTGGATCAGCTTATTTATTTATTAGAGTTGACAGATATAATTATCTACCAGATCTAGACAGAGCAAACAATTTCAGAAGAAGCCAGCAGCCTATACGTTGCCTGTTAACACCTCCACCAGATCTTGTAGTAACAGATGTCAGTTTGCCGTCATCTACATTTTCTGGTATCAAGATATAACAAAATCGATTCATCGTGATTATTTGTATAAGAGTGTGATAATTTGCTGAATGAAATAATTACTTATTAGTATCCTCAAATACTCCTGCTTTTGTGGTGAAAAGGATTGCCAACAACCACTTCATAATGAACAAATCACGTATTTTCTATTGCATGATTATCTGTAAATTCACCGTTATTCTCCCATACGTTTATGTGATTTTCCAGCTATTTAGTTTTCATATAAATGCATCTTTTATACAGGTCAACGAATAACAGTCCAATTTACTATTTCAAACATAGGAAGAGGAGTAACAAAAGCAAATAGATGGACAGATTCTATCTTTTGGTCTTCTGACGAAATTCTGGGTAACTATTCATTCTGTTATGAATTGATATATTCTATGTATTAGTCAATTTAATAAAATTGTCTATGTGATTACACAGCCAGTCCTTCTCTTTTCCTATGTTTTTGTGCTTACTCTCAGGGAATCAAACATTTCAAATGGCTTGCACTATAGAATGATAGAAATTTCTATTCCCAGCAAGTGGTAACATGGCAAAGTTGATTCATGCAGATACGAATTATACTTTACTCGGACTAACAAGTGGTTTTTTTTTTATTTTGCTAGCGCTCTTTCGGTTGAACGGATGAGTACTAAAAGGCAATTTGCAACTAATAAGATTGATCAATGTTCATTATATTCGCCTTTTCATTGTATTTTCATAGCGTATTAGTAAAAATGCATCAATCATATGGATTGTTTGTTTGTTTGGTTTTTTCATAGATAATGCTGATCTTCTCTAGTTCAACATCCATCAGGGGATTTTGTCTCCTGGAGACGCCTACGCAACCAGAACAATCCCATTCCAAGGGACATTTATGGAGTGTATCACATTCATAAGTCCATAGCAGACAAACTATACAGTGTTTGAATACGTATATACTTCAATTTCTCTTCAAATGGTGTAATCAAAAAAGAATACAAATGATCTTTTTTACTTAAATGAATTTTTATACCAGATAATTTGAATCTAGCAATTTACATATACTGGAGGACGTTAACAACGCAACACTGGGCAATAATATCTATGTTTTGAGATACACCTTATATTGTTTTCTACATCAAACTAATGCGGTTTAGAACCAACATTTTAATTGTTAAACAACATTTCACACACGTTATCTATTGACTGGTCAACAGTTGACGAACTATTGATGTATGGTGGAGAATTTTTCAGCTAATTTTGGAAAATATCAATTTTGTTTAAATCTAGAAAAGATATTATATGCGTTAAATAATAATGATTTTCATTCATTATGTCGATTCAATATATCCCACGGCACTAGACAATAAAGGACACACAGAGTCTTCCATGTCTGCCTCCATCACTGGAGTATTTTATTGAACATTGACATTTAACGGCAAAAACTAACTTACCTCAACTTCTATGACAAACGGGACATTTCAGCTTCCTCCATACGTCAACTCCCATTATTTTATGTAAGCATATTCCATCATCACCTTGGCTATTGGCTGTGTTATGTCTCTCACACTTATTTGATACGCAAGGCTTTGTTCTGTCGTATGATCAGTTTTGAATCCGAGGCAGCTACTTACAGACAAGTTGTTGTTGCAGGAGGTTTCAACAGTTCACGTTTAAAGGGCAGCATTTCTGTAAATTCGTATGCGTCGTCTATAACAAGTCTTAGTTACCAATATGACGTATCAATGAGTTCAAATGCTGTCTTAATGTGTTTCATAGCCATTAGTTAAGCCGTTGTTCACAACACTGATTTGACTACGGACTGTTCCGTTTAGCTCAGACCGAGACTATGGGCTCACGGCCGGCGTGTGACTAGTCACAAGCGGGATGCTTTACTCCTCCTAGCACACCTGAATCCACCTCTGGTGTGTCCAGGGGTCCGTGACATGCCCAACTCTTGTTTTTGATATTCTATTTAGGATCTTTAACGAGATTGATCACTGTTCTGTTATCTTTGCCTTTACATTATATGTTGCATTTTTAAAGTTTGTCAGTATATATTAATCATAATGCATTTTAAACATTGTCTGAGTATTGTATAATTTACCATGCATCATTTTTGTAGAACAATTTAACCGTTGTACTTACCCCTCCTCCTGACCTCTCTGTAAGTGACTTATCCGTACACCCGACCATCAATGTATCAACTGGTGACACGATTCAAATTAAATGGACCGTTGAGAATATTGGACAGAGAGCACCTTATGTTTACTCGTGGTATGATCAACTCGTGAGTATTCGATAATTCCTCACCATATTGTTTCACGTGAAAACAAACGGCAAGTCATTGA
>CAJDSM010030282.1:1134-14739 GCA_903981925.1 Ostrea lurida
GCACTGCTGAAGTTGTTAATGTTACTAGCTAAACATCAAGACAAAAAGACTCAATGGTGGTACTGATGGAAACTTGTATCTTAGCTACTAGATGAATAACATATTTTGGTCTCAGCAGCATCCAATACTACACTGTATGACATTCTATTTCGAGAACAGTCATCTGCCTATCTGACAGTAACATTCTACATTACCTTATTAAAAAGGCATCACTCCATGAAACGAAATTAGATCAACAGAATGTACTTATTATGCCAAACGTCCCAATTTATAATACTTTGCCAATCTATCGTTTCTGTTTTTGGTATCTTTTTTTCCCCATTATGTTCTTTTATCATGATTAGTGGTTCTGAGAGAATATACAAGTACTGTACTCGCACACCAATGGAAAATTGCCATACTGTGAATCACTAACCCCCCCAACGCTCCACAGCTAACTCCCACAAGAACACTTTGCTGATACTCGAGCTGCCATCCGACCGTACCTGTTCTACTTGGTCTTTTACATATAAGTAAACAAATAAAAGCCATAATTTTGCTGTGTATAATAACAAAAAGGAAGTACACTGCAGCAATTTTATACTTTATGGTTTGTTCTCAGCTTATATCATACCTGTATCTTATTGTTATCGCCATGCAATAATCCGAAGGCAGCGCAAGCTAATACAGCATTTTATATTGTTTTATGGCAATGCCAGCTGAATGATCATGACAATAATATTATTGTACCAAACAGTCCTGAACTGGCCGTCAAGCAAATTATTTGTTTATTTTCTAATGCGTTGGTAGATCTTTCTATTTCTTTTGAAGTTTATAAGCTTTTAGGTTTGCCTCACATGTGTATCGACTCACGAATGATGAATATTGACAAAACAAAATAAAACGCATGATATGATAATTGCCGATGATTTGTGACTGTCGCATTCATACAATTTTATTGCGATTTTTAAATCTGCTATGCGCGCACCATGCTATATCGTTTGTGCATGTAGATTACAACACACGCGTCTACTTATGTTATTAGAAAGCGTAGATGAATTCATAATTTACATTATATTCAAGACATAAGATATATTAATCAGGTCGTGATAAATAGGTGAATTTTATGCTGAAATTGTACCCGTAGAGCCCGGCCGTAAGCCATCTGTGCGAGTCAAGGCAATGCATTAGGCCAATGGCAACAGATTTGGAACTTTGGAAGGACATACATACACCTTTCGTTCATACTTGAGAAAGTAAAATGAGGTAATTTATTTGATTTTGCAATGCGACAATGGCACGTATATATTTTGCGTGTTTTTGATGTTTCCAATCGTCGTAACCTAATGATCATGATAGACTGTAATGGAGCACCGGCCTAGGCCATAACTTTTGAATGTCATAATTATATAATCTTTAACATGAATATTTATCAGACCTTTCCCTCTTCTGTGATTTTTCTAACCTTTGGAATTTTAAAATAATGATAACCAAGGTACAATTTTCCGTTTGAGAACTACATTTTCGTTGTAAATTAGTTCGGAAAATTTTTCTATTTCTACTGGAGCCTCACTAAGTCAGTATGGGACCCTAACATGAATGATCTACAAATATGAAATGGCTTTGTAATCTTGCAGTTTCAGGTAGAGAATTGGGACTTGAAATAATTATTACATGTAATCCCCGTTTAATAACTGCCAACATTTCTTACCACTTGGCGATATTATTGGCTATTATAACACGGGGTGGCAATTATTATCGGGAGAGGGGTAATGTTTTGGGGGGGGGGGGATGTTAAATTGTACAGCTTGTCTGAAAATTATACGGTACACTATTATCTCTTAACGTTGGGACCGATATTAGTCTATAAATCGATTATACAATTGGGTCTAGTACTTGTCAAAAACATATTTAACAGGGTTAATGATCACGTAGCAATTGCCAGTAAATTTTTTCAACAATTGTTCCTTAGCTGCTAATCATGAGCTTTGCTAAATGCTTTACCTCAGATCACTACATTTGACCTCAAAATAATTTTAAATTACATTAACCTATCATTACTCCAAACTTTTCCTGTAGACCCACAACACGATAAATTGACTCTAAGCACGCATGCCTGCAGTACTTCACCCTGTCTGATATAGGGTAATGGGTGATAATTATCGAGGGTGATTATAACGGTCTTTGACAATTTGTACCTTAAATACGTTGGCGATGGCGTATGCGGGAGTGGCGTTAAACGGGGTTTTATACAGTAGGACACAGTTTTCAAATTATTGGCGATATGTGGGGTGGTTAAACGGGGGGGGGGGGCAATATAATGGGGATCACTGTACATTTCAAAAGACTCAAAAATATTGATTTAGTCAGTTACCAGGAAGGATGGCAAGCGAAAGTTATGAATTTGGTAAGCTGGTATGTGACCCCTAGATGAAATAAATATACCAAATAGTTTGGTCAGCGTGATATGTAATTGCTGAGAAAAATGCACAAAATATTAGTTTTTGGACAGACGGAAGGACGGATGACGGGGTAAAACAGTAAATCCCCCTCTCCTTTGGAGCGAGGATATAATAATTTTTACTCAGACTGCTTAGTATCGAGATAAAGAATTTATACATTCTTAGTCCCTGAATGAGGCCACAACTTCATGCTCTAAGACTCAAAGTCCATAATAATATGCAAAGTATTTGTATGCACTATGTACCTTCCAAGGAAGGGGTCTTTCATTATTAGCTCACAATTCACTGATACAGGGATTCAGTAAGAGTGCCCAGGAGTACATGCTAGATGATTGATTGATTGTATGTTGTTTAATATCCCACTTAGAATTTTTCACTCATAAGGAGACGTCACCATTCCCGTGAAAGGCTGTAAAATTGGTCCTATACTTCGTGCTTATGACATTTGAGCAGGGAGGATCTTTATCATGCCACACCTGCTGTGACACGGGGCCTCGGTTTTTCGCGGTTCATTAGAAACATTTACAAATTTGATCATACTGCAGTTGTGGTCTTAACCTTTTTATATTCCTGACTACGATCTTACATATATTTGTCTTTACCTTCACCCATCTTTGTACCAATATTATCATCATTTTGAAACAATACTGAGTAATTATGCTCAACCATTCAAGTGATTTTCTTATTGCAGGGATGTTATTATAAACACTTGATTTATGGGCAGGGCAATGCATACAAAAAAACAACGAACAACTAAATTATTTGGTTGAAAAATGGCGAAACATTAACAAATCCTGTTAAAAAAAATAAAAAAGCAAACTACTGATTTTATGATTTTATTAGTCCCTTATTAGTCGATTCAACTTCACATTTCCTGAAAAATTTTGTCAAAGGGAGATAAGGACTGGTTTCTAGTGAAAATGGTGATTGAATCATTGGAACTGAAACTCATAAACATTTTGAACACTTGATTTTCTTTATCATTCTATGAAATCTTTGAACAACCTTGGATTCTCGTGTGACTTTATAAGGTCTTTGACATCCCTGCATTATAACCTTGACCTTTATAACCTTGACCTTTTTACCTGGTGATTTAGATACATTTCCCTCTTACACTTTCAAAAGTTTTTAAACTGAGTAATTACATCTTTCAATTGAAAAAAAAAGTACCTAGATATATTTCATTATTTAATTAAATGGTATAATCTGTGTCCGGGTAGCGAAGAGGTAGCGCTCTCGCTTCTCACCACTGCGATCCGAGTTCGATCCCCGTGATCGGCAGAGGTTGCATGTATGTGAGAAGAGTATGGCGGTCGGCCGCTCGGACAAGTGGGTTTTCTCTGAGTACTTCAGTTTCCTCCCACATAATGACCCCTTAACGCCTACATCTGTGCATTATAAGGACCCCATTGGAAATAAGCCCTTTGAGCTTTATGGGTTATCCTTGGTATATACGTACGGTCTATGTATATACTGAAAAAGATTTATTTTATTTAATCTCCTTAAAACTTTAACCTTTGACATTTTACGTCAAATTTTACACATCTTTAATACAGATCGACCTTTAAAATACTACTAACAAAATAAACAATGAAAGTTGCTACATACTACACTCGTCCTCCATTACAATCTAATCAAACAATTAGATACATTCTTCTTATCAAAATGCATTGTCAATACATTTCATGGTCTCACTCGAACAAACCAAGAATAGACTTGAAGTCAATATTTTGTTTACCTACAAGTTCAGATTTCTCTACCACAATTAAAAAAAAAAAAGCTTGTTTGTAAAAAATAAATCAAATGCAAACACAAACTGAAAACTCTATTTGCTTTTAAAAACTATTTTAATTGGATTTGAAATTTAGACCTACTGGTAAGTCTAGTCTCAGTTTACATGGTCTTCAGGCCTGATGTCATGAGTGTGATCACAAAGTTCAACTTTGACTGTCACGTGTAAAACAAAAAAAAAGTCAACTTACATCAACCTATGATGATGCCCCCAGATAGTACAGACCAGTCTTTGCTTTACACTCATTGCAGTTTATGCTTTATACTCCTGGGCCCTTTCTAGAATGAAGGTCTGGTGGGGGGGTCATTGAAAACATCCTTCTGTCCGTTGATCAAACCTCAATGAACAAACCACAGAGAATAATATTCTTCCTGTTCATGCTTTCAATCAGGGCAAGTCCCAGCCAACAGGAAGCAGACCCACGGTTTTTGTCAGGAATCAATGTGTATGCATGTATTCCTATTTCCTACATACAACAAAAACAATCATTTTAGGTCAACTCCACAATAAACAATGTATAGAGTGTCATTTTCAAAAAAAAAAACTCTATGCAGTAAAAATAGACACTTTTTGAAAAATAGACACTTTTTGAAATTCATTAAATTGATGTCCATAAGCAGCATGGTGCACTGGTATCAATGTAATACTATGTAGTTTGATAACTCACTGCCAGATCAATCAGAGAGAAATGAATTATACTATAGGAAGAGTGAACATCATCATGGATACTGGGAGACAGTTAAACTGTAGGGGGGTGGGGGGCACTAAGATGTTGGACGAAGACAGGAACTCACTGCTACAAGTCAAATGTTAACCCTCTTACTTTTGTGGAAGCATCTCCATTGATAAGAATACAGGAAATGAGTCAAGGAACAACACATCTTTGTTATTTGATTCTGTGGTAAGTTTATAATTCAGTGAAGTATTCAATCAATGAGCACAAGAACAAGAGGCCTATTAGCCATCCGATGTTATTGCTATGTAAAAGATTAAATCTCAAACATGGCCCCACCCCCATCTTGAAGCCTCACCTTAAATCCAGGAGTCATGAGGTCAACAAACTCCATTTTTACACTACATGAGGATACTTGAATATAAAATCAAAAAAATTTTACCCGTGTTGTTTTATAAAGATTTTGAAAGAGTTTTCTTGACGTATATTCAAATGCCCCCAATCATTTTCTTGGCCTCAATTGATGTGAACAATACAAATTTTCATGTGTGTAACATGTTTTTCACAGATACTATGGGATGACTGTATCATTGCACAATTCTATCAAAAGAGTGGGGTTTTTTTCTTTCTTTTTCTGTTCTTTTTAAAAATTGAAATTTTTTTGCTGATTGTAAATTACAATTCATGCAAATTTAAGATGCTTAGAATATCTACATCCAACATGTGATTTACAAAAAAATCTACAAGTCCATCAGATTTTTGTATTTCTTTGACCTCACTGCATGGCCATCTTTGGACCACTGAGTTTCCTTGATCTGAACAAACTTGAACTTAGTCCATATCAGGAAGCTTTCAGATCTGGTGCTATGGTTCTTAAGAAGATTTTCCCTTTATATTTGCATGTAAAAACTTGTGGCCCCACTGTACCCCCTGGAGGTCATGATTTGAACAAACTTGTTTATGTTTACGAAAAGGTTGCTTCAAAATACCATGTTTAAAATGAAATGTGATGTAAGTAACACTATACAGTTGTTGACTGGGGAAGAGGGAAACAGTCGATCTGTTGGACCGGAGTGCAAGCTGTTGCCCAAGGCCTTAGGTGCTGTACATCGGAATTCTCTAAATTTGTCGAGTCCTAAAGCGTGCCATCGATCGGAATTGCATCGTAAACAGTATCATGAGGAGCAGGGCTGCGTTCAAGATCGTACATAGCGGCTAGCCAATAGCCACTAGGCTAGAAATCTATGTCGAGTAAATGTATAAAAGCGAAAGACATTATAAGAATCCAACCAAAAGCAAGAGGCCCATGGCCATCGCTCCCTGAGACTGCTTTCACTAAGAAGACGAAGTAAGTAGCAAACTTATAAATCCCGTATTGTGGCCACACAACCCTGGGAGGGGGGAGGGAGGCATTATCTAAAACAAACTTAAATGCTAGTCATTAATCAGGAACCTTTAGGTACATATCTACTTGTCTGGCTTCATGAAATAAGATTTTAAAAGAATTTCCTATATAATCATAATATTATCATGATGCAAAATATTGATCCCTAACTGGCCCCTCTGTACCCCGGGGGATTATGATTGAACAAACTTGAAATGTCCATTATCAGATGAAGCTTTATAATAAATTCCAGCTTTTCTGGCAGTGTGTTCTTGAGCATAAAGATTTTTAATAGATTTTCCCTAATATAATCATGATGCAAACTTTGATCCCCAATTGTGGCGTCATTGTACCCCGGGGGTGAGATTTGAACAAAACTGAATTTCACTATATAAGAAGTGTTTCATATAATTTCACAGCTTTTCTGGCCCAGTGGTTCTTGAGAAGAGTTTTTAAGATTTTCCGTAATAATCGTATGTAAACTTGATCCTATTTGGGTGCATCATACCCGAGGGTCCATGATTTGAAACAACTTAAATCTGTCCACTTATTAGAAAGCTTCATATAATTTCCAGTTTTCCTGGTCCTGTGGTTTTGAAAGATTTTTAAAAGATTTCCTATATAACTCATTATAATGTAAAATTGATCCCTTACTAAGGCCTTATTACCAGGGGGTCATGATTTGAACAAGACTGAATCTCCACTATATCAGGAAGGCTTCATTATCAATTTCACTTTTCGGCACAAGTGGTCTTTTGAGAGAAGATTAAAGATTTTTCCCTAAATATTCATAATGTAAAACTGTGATTCCACTATTGGGCCCCATGTATCCCCGGGATATGATTTGAACAAACTTGAATCTCCACTATATTAAGAACAGCTTTCATATAAATTCAGCTTTTCTGCCTCTGTGGTTATTTGAAGAAAAGATTTTTAAGATTTTTCCCTATATAATCATGATGTATAAACTTGATCCCTATTGGGCGCCATCTACCCCAGGGGTATATTTGAAAAACTTGAATCTCCCTAATTCCGGAAGCTTTCATATAAATTTCAGCTTTTCTGGCAATGTGGTTTTGAGAAGAAGCTTTTAAAGATTTCCCTATATAATCACTATGTAAGAGACTTTGATCCCTAGTGGGCCCACTCCGTATCCCCAGGATCTTGATTTGAACACAACCTCTGAATCCTTCCACCTGTATTAGAAGACCAATTCACTATAAAATTTCACTTTCTCTGGCGTCAGTGGATATCTTGAGGCCAAAAGATTTAACAGTATTTACAATCCTAACCATAATATATATGTAGAATCTTGATCCCCGATTATGGCTCATTGTCCCCGAGGGTCAGTCTCGATTTGAATAAACTTGAATTTTCCACTATATTAGCAAGCTTTAATATAAATCTCACCTTTTTGGCCGTGGGTCTTGAGGACGATTTTTTAAGCATTTCTCCTATATAATACGTATGTAACTTTTAGATCCTATTGGAAGCACACATAGTACTGGGGGTTCGAATTGAACAAACTTTGATCTCCTCACTTATCAGTAGGAAGCTTTCATATGAATTTCAAGCTTTTTCTGGCCCCCAGTTGGTTTTAAAGAGATAGAGATAGATTTTATTAGGTAAGATTTTCCGTATTAATCGTATTAAAACTTTGATCCCTACTTGGCCCATCATACCCGAGGTCATGATTGAACAAACTTAATATCCACTATACTTAGAAAGCTATTCATATAATTTCAGCTTTTCTGGTTCTGGTTCTTGACGAAGATTTTTAAAGAGATTTCCCTATACTATATTATATGTAAAAACTTTGAATCGCCTATACTAAGGCCCCATATACACAGGGGTCATGTTATTGAATCAAACTGTGAATCTCCCTTATAAGGAAGCTTTCATATAAATTTAGTTTTCTGGCAACTGTGGTTCTTGAGAAAGGAAGATTATAAAGATTTTCCTAAATATATAGTAAAACTTTGATCCCTCATTGGGGCCCATTCGTACCCGGGATCAATGATTTGAACAACTTGAATCTCCACTATATCTAGAAAGTTTAATATAAATTCAGCTTTTCTGCCTCTGTGGTTCTGCAGAAAAAGATTTTTAGAAATTTTTCCCTATATATTCATATGGGTAAAACTTTGATCCACTATTGGGGGCCATGCCATACCCAGGGGTCATGATTTGAAAAACTTGAATTCTCCACATATATCAGGAACTTTCATATAAATTTCCAGCTTTATTCTGGCCAAGTGCGTACTTGAGAAGAAGACTTTTAAAGATCTTTCCCTATATAATCATATGTAAAACTTTTGATCCCTAGTGGGGGCCCATCGTTACCCTCAGGATACTATGATCTGAACAAACTGGAATCTCCACTATATAGAAGCTATTCATATAAATTTCAAGCTTTCTCAATTCGTACGTGTTACATTGGAGATAAAGATTTAAGATTTATCCCTATATAATCAAATATCAGTAAAAACTTTGATCCGACCAGCCGATTATGGCCTCATTGTACCACGCCGGGGGTCCATGATTTTAGAATAAACTTGAAACATGTTCCACTTATAATTAGTGGGAAAGCATTCTAATATAAATCTCAACTTTTCTTGGCAGCGCGCGCTGTAGGTTCTTGAGAAGATTTAAAGATATTTCCCTATATAATAGATAAAATGTTAGAAACTTTGATGCCCCTATTGGGCCCCATAACTAAACCCCGGGGGATCATGATGTGAACAACCTTGAATCTCCACTATATCAGACGGAAGCTTTCATAGGATGATTTAGCTATTCTTGGCCAGTGGTTCTTGAGAAAAGATTAATTTAAGAAGATTTGATCCCATGAGATATACATGATTGTAACCGTTTGATCACCTATTGCGGGCCCAAGATACCCCGGGAGTTATGAATTGAACAACTTGAATCATCCGACTCTATCAGGAAGCTTTTCATACAAATTTCAAGCTTTTTCGGCCAGTGATCTTGAGAAAGAAGATTTTTTTAATGGACACGACACTAATTTTTGCATTTTCGTGATTACGCACCCTTGAAGTGGCCAGTGCTTCATTTGAACAACTTGAATCCCTTACCCAAGGATGATTCTACTAAGTTTGGTATAATTTGGCCTAGTGGTTCTGTGAGAAGAAGTTCCGAAAATGTGAAAGTTAACGGACAGACAGATGGTAGGACAGAACAGAGAACCGGTTAATTTGGTCTGTAATAATGAATTAAGGGTTTTATACTATACCCTATTAAAAACACAAGGAATGAAACGGTTTTCCCCTGCAAAACTCGTCAAAATAGCTTTCTCGAATTATGCTTTTATTGATCACCACCTCGAAAATGTTACTGGTTCAGTAATCATTTCCTATGCTTTATTCCACCTATAAAATAATCCTCATCGACGCTGATAAATCGGATTTGGTTGGGTTTCGGGAAACTTTTTTACATCAAACACAGAGTCATGAAGTAACGTCATTCGGTGTCATATATTCTTTTACTTTCATCAGAATAAAATATGTAACGTTTTTATTCGGCGTTTAGCAAAATCTATATTTGATAAATCATTCAAATTTAAAGAAATAAACATTTATCATTATATAAAATAGTGAAATTCGAGTTTCAAGTGATGAGTTATCTGTTTTACATGGGATACCGCGGAAGTGACGTTACTCATGGACTCTGTGTTTTGATCTGTAATAAAGTGTCCTCAAAACCCCCACACACCGAATTATCCGTTATCAGCGTCGATGAGGATTATTTCTATAGGTGGATCGATAGCATAGAAAGTGCATTTACTGAAGCCGGAAGCATTTCGAGGTGGTGACAATAAAAGGCATAATTCGAGAGCTAGTTTTGACGATGTTTTGAGGGGAAAAATCGTTTCATTCCTTGTGTTTTTTAATAGGGTTTGTGTTATAGTACTAGACTCTTAAGTAGTCACTTATTACAGGACCAAATTACCCGGTCTGTGGACAGACGAAGGACACAGGCGCATCAGAAATAACCAAATACAATGATATGTTGGCAACATGACCTTCGACATAGTGAGCCATAGTTCGAAACAAAGTAAACGGTTACCCGTGCAATCTAAGTAGTAAATGACAGTCTAACACAAGGCGTATGAAACAAATCAGATCAACAATAATGGACTTAGTGATAATTTGTAATTGCAACAAGGTCATTATAGTGACCGTTTAGAATTTGGCGAATATCGATGACGAGATTCGTTATATTTTGAATGCACTTTATGGATTAACGCTTGTTAAGTATCTCTACGTAGGGCTTAACCTAGCATGCCATTCAAGATCGTAGCGCTACCGAGCACTACATAGCTGCTACGATCTTGAACGCAGCCCTGGTAGTCGGTAATGCGAGAATGACTTGCGCATTGAACCAACCCATCCAAAATTACCATCCTTTACCCTAATTACCTGTGATTAAAACAGGTTATAGGTGAAAATTCATCAGTTTGATTTATGTTTGCACTATCATCAACACACAGTCTTCATGTACTTGTAATACTTAAAAATCCCCAGGATTCTTTAGGTGCCTTAGCTTAGTTGAGGACCCCCATAACTTACCTGTGTGGTCACTGATCAGTTGACTGACTGCTATAACTAGGCCGATATACACACCATGTCATACATATTTTTTCTAAATTATCCGTTATGCTTATTCTTGTGTGTTCCCTTTCCTGGTCCCATACATTAACGCTGTGTAAACAAATTAAACATGACGACTTAGCTCGAATTTCCTCCAGCCTTTTAATTTATCCTCAATGATTGCAAATGTATAGTTTGTTCTCCGTCTATGGCTCGTTCGAATGAAGATATACGATAAATTGTAAACAGATAAATGTACAACATAATAATGGTATCAAAAATACAAAGTTCTAGATCCTCTGGATTTCGAAGAACTCCGGCAAGGAAGTTATTTTGGTAAACTGGTACCGATTTACCCTGGTACCCTGTTGTGCTATCGCTTCTCTCGGTACCAGTCGATTATTGCTCAAGTACAGCACCAATCAACGGGGGACCAGTTTATTAATTTGGTGGCGAGCTGCGAGCTGGGTAAATGTAGTATAGACGAAAGCCAAAAATTCAGAGAGAGCTTTTATCTACTGCATGCGACAACATACCGTTTTCAAAGGTTACTGTATATAAACTTTTTCTGAGATTTATTTTTATTAGTGTACCAGAGTTTTCATCTGCTATAATTTCTGTGGAAACGAGGGGTTATTCATATTCGGTTTTTCTTGCAGAAGGACCGAATATATGAAAAACTCCTTGTTTCCACAAGAGCTTGTTCTACGTATGATCAGTTTTTGAATCGAGGCAGGGGGTTTCAACAGTTACGTTTAAAGTCAGCATTCCGCGGCTTATGTGGTCGTTATAACAATCTAGTTGCCCATATAATCTGCCATTGAGTCAAATGCTGTCTGACGTGTTTCATATATAGCCGTTCTGTATACATCGATTTAGACTAAGGATTACTCCGTTTACCTGATTAAGACAATGAGCTCACGGTGGGTATGACCAATCGACAGGGGATGTTTACTCCTCCTTAGGCAACCGTATGATCCATCTCTGGTGCGTCCAGGTTTCCATTTTAGCACGGCCATTTTGATTAAAACTTTTTTCATTTATCCTGAGAAAGGGACGGGTCGCCCTAGCTTAGGATCTATTGAATTGTTCGTGTCGTCAGGCATATCAGTGCTTTATCTGACCTTGTATCTAACATGTATATCCGGCACTTCTAGTATATCGGGTGTTGTTGGATTTAGTGCTATCTTGAATCTTTATTTGTCTTGATCCGCCTGTATACATATTTCCTAATTATTTCATGTTTTTTCCTCCCCTCCCGTCATTGCTGTGTCATTAGTGTTTTCATGTTCGCGTCTTTGTCTTCGCCCTCGTATTATTTGGTTCTCTAGACTTTAAATTTATTAATGTTCATATCGTTTGTCATACAATTTTTGTTTTTAACCTTGTATCTACTATGTAGATCCAACACTTTTAGGTATGGGGTGTTGTTGATTTCAGTATCCACTGCATAATTTTTTTCCGCCTGAATACCTGTTTTTCTATTTATTTCGTGGTTATCTTCATCACCCATCCACCCCTCCTATTCGTGACCAAAATTATTATTATGTAATTAATTATACCTAAATGTAGCCAGGTGAACATCAGACAAAACAGGTTCCAACTTTATAATGTTCATTAGCGTAGTATACAGGTATAATATCAAAAACCTGTAAAAAGGTATACAAGTTTGCATACCAAACGTACATAGACACAGACAACAAATATTGACAGGACAGACATGATACAATTTAAATTTACTTGTAATTGTTTGTACGATATTCTTACCGGGACTCCCTGGAGATATGAAACGTCTTGCCTGGTGAAGGGCTAGGCTGAGAGTGCTCGGGAAGAAATTGTGTAGCGGGAAAATGCTATCTGTCACATGATTGCGAGTGCTCTCATTTTACGTCACATACACACTATTTACATTGGTTACATAAATAAACCCGGAAATAATTTTAAATCCCTTAAACCCAGGAGCAGCGGACTTTCCTCCGGCCCTTCATTTCACACTTAGTTTATTGGACCCTTTTTCAAAAGCCCCCTCCCTTTCGACAAATCCTGAATCCGTCACTGAGTATCATATGATTTAGCGCACATTTTGTGATTCCATGACGGCCTTGAGTGTCGACCTTGAAATTTCAAACTTTAAGTATTGATCCTGTGTTGCTAAATCTTGTCACATACTTTTGTCCTTTAATAAAGCATAAATTCAAGCACAACTCATTTCGGTTCGTTTCGACCCTAAGACTTCCCCAGATTTTTTCATGTAATTGTTGTATTCGTAAACAGTGATTCATTCTAATCTAATCTAATTCACTGATTAGGTAGTAAATATCATTCAAAAAGTATTTATGTTATTGGGTTCACGGCGGGTGTGACCGGTCGACAGGGAATGTTTACTCCTCCTATAAACACCTGATCCCACCTCTGGTGTGTCCAGGGGTCCGTGTTTGCGCAACTCTTGATTTGTATTCTGTTGGGGACTTACGAGTTTGATTATTGTTGGTACATTATCTTTGTCTTTTTGTGAGATAGATACATACATGTACTTATGACAAAGGACTTCCCATAATTTCACAACCTGGCTAAAGTACAGACGTGACAAGATTTCATGTAAGTTACCCTAAATATCCACAAGCTCCGGTCAGCTCAGTATATTCCGTTACGCTACAACTCCATATGATTATTACTCGTAGGGGAAGTAGTCCCGGAGAATGGAC
>CAJDSM010030283.1:0-22936 GCA_903981925.1 Ostrea lurida
CAAGTGGTGGCAGAAATATGCCACCATATTGTTGACTTCAGTGTTCTGTTAACATTTTTGAGTATTCGAAAACTTCATTAATCTTCGTGTTTATTTTACAGGACACGACGACTTTCCTGAATAACTCTTGGCCCCGCGTTCCACCGTGTTTCCAAACCACGGTGTTGACGTGGCTGCCGTGTGCCTGGTTATGGCTGACTCTGGCGCCGTATGTCTGCTACCTGTATCACTCAGACAACAGGGAGAAAAGTATCCCTGCCAATGCTCTCAGTGCCTTCAAATCTGTAAGACCTCTTTAAAACACAAACAAAAATAGGTGTAGCGTTGTACAAAATACAGTGAAAATAAGTAACGGTGAGAGCGTGACTCTCTCATCCAATCGACTTAATGAAATCCGTTTTCATTATGTCTTTTTCGACTTTAATTTTAAGCCAATCATTAAAATGTCAACTTTGTTTCGACTACGGGCTCACGGCGGATGTGACCGGTCAGCAGAGGATGCTTACTCCTGCATGGCACCTGATCTTGCCTTCGCTTTTGTCAGAGGTCCATGTTGCCCTACACTCGATTTTGTATATATGTTTTTTGGACAATGATTACGATTAACACATTGTTTACTTTGCCAATTTATATTAACAATGTTACACCAACGTTACATATTTTGACGATTTGTTCAGATAAATTTTAAGTCGATAACTGAAATGTCAATATATTTTTCTTTATATCCATTTGAATATCCTGACAGAGCTCGAAATAAAGGACACCGCAGAATCTGACAGATCTACTTCATATTTGGATATTTTACTTAATATTGACTCTAATGGCAACTGACAGCTACATTATATGATAAAACGTGATGACTTTGACTTTGCAATCGTCAACTTTCCTTTCTATGTAGTAATGTATCACAGTCGCCTGCTTGTGGTGTGTATGTCTTTCAGTTGATTCGATACACAAGAGCATGCCATGCGTATGAGGACTTTTTAAGGTGAGGCCGGCTGCTAACAAAAAAGTATGTTGCAGGGTTATACCGAATCTCGTTTAAAGTCATCATTTCGCAAATTCTACGGTGCTATAATGACCTTGTTGCGATTACAAATTGCACTAAGTCATGTTGACTGATGTTTCATACCTTTGTTAGACTGTCATTTTCGTACTAGATTTGACGACGGGTAATCCCGTTACTTTGTTTCGACTACGGACTCACGGCGGGGTTACCGGTCAAGCAGAGATGCTTACTCCTCCATGGCCACCTGATCCTGACTTCGCTTTTGTCGGAGGTCCTGTTGCCCTCCACTCGATTTTGTATATATGTTTTTTGGGACTATGATTATGTTTAACACATTGTTTACTTCGCCAATTTATATTTACAATATCACACTAATTCGACGACGTTTGACAATTTGTTCAAAAGAAGCCAAACTTTTGTAATACAACGTGAAAAAACCCCTCGCTTTGTTGAATGAAAGAGAACATATGGTCAAGTATACACTGTATATCACTTTCATATTAATGTTGGATTTGTCAGAATGATGTACCCTATATACTCGCCTATAAGTCGGTTCGCCTATAAGTCGGTTGTGTTTTTTGAGATAATTTTGAAGGATTTTGCCATTGACCCGCCTATAAGTCGGTACAACATTTTGCCAGAATCGGTTGGCAATTATTTGCCCGTTTCAAAAAATATTTTGAGAAATGATGCCGGTATTTAATTATTCTTTCTCCAAAAATCAATATCATGTCAATTCTCTTACTATTTACCTGTGTTCAATAATATTTTTTATATATCTATTTCCAGACTAATTTTTCTGGATGATGATCGTGATTTTTCGAAATTGGTACCGTTGATTATTTTGCCAACTAGAAAAATACTGATCTCTTTAAGACTCGCCTATTAGTTGGACATAGACTTTTGGACCAAATTTTTACTGCCAAAAATCCGAGTACATACGGTAATGAAAACCGATTTCACGGAGTCCATTGGTTGGTTTAATGAGATTTAATGAGAAGATTTCGTTCAAAGGTGTTTACTTCGAGTATGAAATTGGCATCTAGTCGACATCTTTTCGGCGACTTGCAACATATATATCTTTTAAAAGTTGTTTAAAAAAAGGGGGGGGGGGAGTACAAACCACGGCAACAATTACCTGGTAGCTAAATTTACAAGTCATCATGTTGATTTAAGTACAATCAAGGCGAGAAAAATATGTCGTTCAGCGCATAAACATGAAGACCTACTGAGTTAAAAAACAAAGTTGCTTAATTGTTCAAATTGGCGACATTTTGACTTCTTTTATATGGACATAGAGAAGATGAGGTGCTCCTCGAACGTTTCCGTAGTACAAGTTCTGTGACAGAAGGCCGTGGGTGTTCTACTGTGTTTTGTGGTCGCTTGTTGCATGAAATCTAAATCACAGTAGTGTGTATTGTAGTAACTCGGACACAGTACACGTGCACTGTTACTTTATAAATAGGACTTTCAATATCAAGTTTGATAATTTTGTTAATGATAATGGGCTCATTGTGTGGTATGGTTTTTATTAAATCAGGGAACCAGCTTCTTGCTTGGGTTAATTGTCCTTGTGGAGCTGATCCATGATCTCACAAAAGATGACGACAGTACTCTAGCTGACCTTCCAGCGGCCGTTCTACTCAGTATCTTCTTACGACTGGCTACGTTCGTAAGTTGTAACCAAGATATTATAGAGGCGGATTCAGAAGGGGTGTTATATAGAGGCGGATTCAAAAAGGGCGGAAGGGATGTTGACACCCCTCTTTAAGTTTGCATTCATTAACTGTTTCTCACCATATCTATGGTCATCTTTCGCTGATGATTTTAAGTGTAGTAGATATGATAGAGAATACAAAAAAAAAAAAATGAAATATCACAAAATCTTGAATTTATATGCAACTCTCTCTCTCTCTCTCTCTCTCTCTCTCTCTCTCTCTCTCTCTCTCTCTCATCATCATCATAATTTCTCAGTTTGATAGTTATTGTGAACATTATGCTATGTCTTACCTACATTAATGTGGTTGATGTCTTTGACAGCTGTTGGCAGGGGTTCTGAGCCAGATAGAGAGGTTGTGCGGCATTGTCTCCTCCGGTGTACAATTTGTGTTCTGGTTATTGCTTCTGGTGTTCAATATAGTGCCATTGTATTCCAAAGTTATTCTCCAGGTAAACACATACACTAACGTCACATAGAAAATGTCCATCTTTACCCTTACTCTTCTTCTATCAAATTATCAACGAGTAACGAATTATGATCATTATGTGGTATTATATGCGCAGCAAATTTAGTAGAACCTATTTACATGTAACAGAAATTGTTTGATCTAATGCAGGAAAAGACACAGAAATCATTTCGTCAGATACTTTGTCCATTATCTAACCAGTGTCTCTGTACCCCTAATTCAAGTCTTTTTGTTTTCTTAAGTAGAATGTCAATTGTTTCTTCTTTCCTGTAACAGGCATACCACTGGAGTCTTTTCAAGTTCATCATGTTTTACATATACTATTCTGCCATCCTCGTCCAGTTCATTCTTCACTGCATAGCAGAAAAAGTAGATGGACCTACCTGAAACCTTTCCGAACAGGTATCCGCACATTACACTGAAACCTTCCGAACAGGTATCGCACAATTGTCTAAGCGACATTCCGGCATTTCATTCTTTTCTCGTCTTCCTTCTTTGCTGACTAACATTTCCTTTCAGAGTGACCTAAACCCTCTGTACTGTTTCAAACAAAAGCCATGCCCAGAGAAGAAGAGCTCGGTGTTGAACAGAATGTACTTCTGGTGGCTCAATCCGTAAGTTGTTCTTTATTTCATTCATCGGTGTATTTTACATAAATAAGCTCTGGGAATCAGAAAACTGATAATTTTTATACACATTTTTTCGTATACTGCTATCAATACATGTAACTAGATTTTCCGTATACTGCATCAAATACATGTAAACTAGATTTTCCGTATACTGCTATCAATACATGTGACTAGATATGCTGTATGTGCATATTTCCATGTTGTTGTTTTTTCAGACTTGTGACAGCTTCCTTGAAGACTTCGTTAAAACTTGAAGACATGTGGCTCTTGAACAAGGAAGATAAGAACGACACATTAACGCAGAAATTCGAGAAACACTGGAAACGAGAGATAATTGACTCCAAAATCAAACAGTACGTGCTTTTTGGTATCCGTAAATACCTTTCTCTCTTTCAAGGTGTTTTTTTTTTTTTTTGAATATCGTTAATATTTTCCTAGCGAACTTCAGAGACTTCACGGTTTTGCTTGTTTCTTACTATTTCTTGCGCGTAAAGTGTACGCTGGCGATCTCTGTCTCCCGTTGATGAAAATATTAATTTGTAAGGACATGATAGGCCAATGTATCTAGACATCATACCTCAGTTTTAAACACATTTAATATTCCAGTCAATGGGATGGACGAATATGAATTACCGTACCTATACTGGATTCCAAAACTTCATAAAAACCCTTACAAACAAAGATATAATGCTGGATCTAGTAAATGTTCCACCAAGCCCCTGTCTTTACTCCTCATGAAAATATTGACAGCTGTCAAGAAGCAACTTTAGACGTATTATGAAACTACATATGCCAAATGTGGATTCTAATAAAAACTCAAAAGAACTTCTAGTGAATTTGAAATCCCAGAACCTTTCACATATCAACTACATCAAAACATATGACTTTTCAACACTTTACACGACCATCCCGCACGATAAATTAAAGACAATGCTTTGTAATATAAACAGTTGCTTCTTTAACAAAAATGAAAAAAAGGAAAGATCAGCCATTCAAAACATTATTTTGTTAAACTGCTCTCTGATTTTACACACAAGTACTCTGAAGTTGATATTAAAGCAATGCGGGAGTTCCTCTTTGACAATATCTATGTAGTTTTTGGCAATCAGGTCTTCCAATAGTCTGTTGGAAACTCGTGCTCCTTTGGTTAGTTGACCTGTTTTTATATTCAAAGCTTCTACATTAAAAGAAGAAATCTCTAGCGGTGGCCTTTAATTCGACATTTCGATATATTGACGACGTTTTATCTATCAATAATAATGATTCATCATATATCGATTAATATCCGAGCAAATTAGAAATAAAGGACACCGCAGAGTCTTCCATGTCTGCTTCGTACTTGGATATTTATTGAAACATCGACACTAACGGCAAACTAACTAACTTTATGACAACGGGACGGTTTAAGCTCTCCATCGTCAACTTCCATCATATTTATGTAGCAATACTTCATCATCACCTGATCATGGTGTGTATGTCTCTCAACTTATTCGATATGCAAGAGCTTGCTCTACGTATGATCAGCTTTTGAATCGAGGCAAGCTACTACAGACAAGTTGTTGTTGCAGGGGTTTCAACAGTCACGTTTAAAGGCAGCATTTCGTAAATTCTATGGTCGTTATAACAATTTAGTTTCCAGTATGACCTACCATTGAGTCAAATGCTGTCTGATGTGTTTCATAGCCATTGTTGAGACGTTTTTCACACACTGATTTGACTACGGATTGTTCCGTTTACCTGATCAAGATAATGGGCTCAGAGCGGCGGTGTGACCGGTCAACAGGGGATGCTTACTCTCCTAGGCACCTGATCCACCTCTGGCGTGTCCAGGGGTCCGTGTTTGCCCAATCTCTGTTTTGTTATCTTTGCCTTTGATCTCAGACTACCAGAAAAGGATGAAAATTCACTGTAGAGAGGACATTTTTATCAATGATAATTTTTGTTACCATGGCAACCAATTTTTAAATAATGTCTTTATTTATTGAAAATATACACAACAAAAATTTATATGTCCATGTAACATGTGTTGCTTGCTGGAAATGGGTCGAGATTGCCTGAAGCACCTGCAATCCTGAGAGGAAATTTTCTGCAAAAGGATGAAAACTACCAATTTTGACCCCATCTCACTCCAAACAAAAAAAATTCCCAGTATAATGACATATATCAAGTTCTTGCAAAACTCCTCACCTTTCCAACAAGGCCAAATTGTGCATAGGTTCCTTGATTCTATCTCAAATATTTTGCATTCAATATGAAACATGCTATTTTCGACTTACCGTTTAAAGTGAAAGTAGAATACCCGCCAAGAAGTCAAGCTGTCCCTCGTTTCGCATTTGCAGTTCCGAAATTCCACAAAAAGGCACTTGGTCAATGCAGAATGGCCCCCTTGATGTATTAATACTGAAATCACAACATTGAACTATTTAAATTCTGTAATACACTTTCCTGCATTAACCACAATTTTAAATCCTGGTAACATTAGCTGCCTATCTGCAAGGGGAGGGGTATATTGAGACCTTTACATCTAACTGTGCAGAAAGTGTACAGAAGTTTTTTCAGATTGTAGGGGATCAAATGGGGATGGGGTCTGACTTCATGGCGAAAAAACCCCACTGGTATCAAGGTCAAGTGACTCCATGATCTTTTACCTTGAACATAAAACAGGATTACGATATTACGTCAGAAGAAAGCCTGACAAAGATATGATATCTTTAGAAATGATGAATGGTTGAGGGGGATATACACATTAGTATCCAGATCGATTCTAGTGATCGACCTTGACCTTAGATATAAAAACTGGTATATAACGTTAGTACCGGGAATGACAAAGACATGGGATCTTCAGAGTGATAATTAAGATGACACAAAGATTATCACAATCAAATGGAACTCCCGTGACCTTGAACTTTGATTCTGGTCATATCAGAACCGGGATCTATAAAGACATCTATTGTGACTTACAAACTATTCTAAGGTCAAGGGATTCTTGTGACCTTGACCTCTTACTCGATAAAATATGAATAAACATATTTTTATCGATTGACAGGCATGTTCTACGCTTTATTTGAATGTATGTTGTTGGCATGGATATTGTGTAACGGAGTTATTAATATGGAGGAAAACTAGAACTTAGTATAAAAAAAAAAAAAAAAAAAAAAAAAAAAAAAAAAAAAACCCAACTTTTATACAGCCTGTACTTTTTTGGGAGACTTTATGATTGACAGATTATAATTACAACTTGTTATATCAATTTATGTGTTTAAAGCTGGTACTCATTTATGTCTGATTTTCACGGTTTTGTTAAATCATACTTTTTATTGATTCTTTGATTGGCACATTGGTGTCTATTCAGACAGAAGCTGAGGACGTCTGCCATTAGTAAACAAGAAATCTACGCGCGAGCCTCGGAAGTACACGAGAAAACCCCACTCCTGGGCAGTGGCAAGTCGGGCCCAGTGTTTACTGCCAGTGAGAAAGCAGCTCCACCCCCACCTGATCCCCCATTCGCCATCCCCTCCCTATCGTCCGCCCTGACAAAGACGTTTGGGATCGTTTACCTGGTGTCTCTTGGATTTAAATTTCTATCTGATGTTCTGCAGTTTGTCAGTCCAATTCTTCTGGGGTAATAGTAAAAAACACCTCAGATAATTTTTATATTTAATGCTAATGTAATAAAGTACTTGAAATTATATACAAATGATGTTTGAAGTAATATATAAAGCATTGATCTCTGGTTATAACGTCAGTATCCTGATAGACTACGCCGACAAGCGAGCTGAACTTCCGCTGTGGAGGGGGTACATTCCCGCCATTCTTCTGTTCCTGGCTTCCTGTCTCCAGTCTGTATTCTATCATCAGAACTACCACGTGGGAATGTCTGTCGGAATGAGAATCAGGTCCACCCTCATCGCAGCCATATTCAGAAAGGTACGAGTTGTCCAACATGTACGAATTGTCTAACATGAAACCCCGTAAGGATCCGAGTTAGAATAGGTCCTCAGTATCCCTTGCTTGTCGGAAGAGGCGACTAAGTGAGGTCCTTCGGATGAGACCTCAAAAACCGAGGTCGCGTGTCACAGCAGGTGTGGCACGACATTGCCAGAAATGTTACCGTTTTGCTAATTTGCATAAATCGCCGAATTGGATTCCCGAACACCAATGGCTGAACAAATGGTTATAAAAGGAAAAAAAAGATTTAAAAAAAGATTTAACTTTATTTTTCATGCTACATACCTTGAATTTCCGAAATCCTAAAGAGAAGTTACAGTCACAAGAGAATTTCTGTTTTCCCCCAAAAGTAATAAGATATGTACGAAAGTGAAGGTTTTTGATGGATTTGATTTACGTCCCGCTCGAAAATCTTTCACACCCATATGAGTGAAAAATTCTCGAGTGGGACGTTAATTCAAAACTACATACAATCAATCAATCTAACATGAAAACGTCAACGTCAATTAGTCGCGTTACAGTAGCCGAGTGGTTAACAAGACTCCATACATGTGCATAATCGCAATTAAATATCATTGACGCGTAAGAACTTGCTATGATAAAAAAAACGTCAAATTTTCTCCCTGCGTTTTGGACACATTTTCGTCAATATCTTTTCATACATAAATAATTTGAAAAGACATGTAGACATCTACAAAAGTTGTAGATAATGACGAGCGTTGTCCCTAGTAATATATGGATTGTAGGCGCTGACTCTGGTAACATTTCGTTATAACAATTCAGTTTACCAGTCTATGACCTACTATTGAGTCAAATGCTGTCTGATGTGTGTTCATATCCAATGTTAAGCCGTTTTTCACACACTGATTTGACTACGGATTGTTCCGTTTACCTGATCAAGACAATGGGCTCACGGCGGGTGTGACCGGTCTACAGGGGATGCTTAATCCTCCTAGGCACCTGATCCACCTCTGGTGGTCCAGGGATCCGTGTTTGCCCAACTCTTTTTTTGTATTCTCTTTGGGACTTACGAGGTTGATCACTGTCGTTATCTTTGCCTTGATCACTGTTCGTTATATTTGCCTTGATCACTGTTCGTTATCTTTGCCTTTACAGATGCTAGGCGCTGACATTGAGTCCCTCGGCACGGAGGGACAGCACGCTGGGGGAGATCGTTAACCTGATGTCTGTGGATTGTCAGAGGATACAAGACACATTTACATACTCCTGGTCCCTGATGACGTGTCCCCTACAAATGTTGCTGGGAATCTACCTGTTATGGAATGTGGTGGGGGCCTCCTGTATCGCAGGCTTGGTAGTGCTAATTCTGATGGTACCACTTAATTCGTATGTTGTGGTTAAACAAAAGGACCTCAATATGAAAGTTCTACGTTTGAAGGGACAGAGAACCAAATTAATGACGGACATCCTTAACGGAATGAAGGTCAGTAGAATTTGAGCAACCATTCTTTTGCATATTCGTACGTATCTTTTGTAAATCTGATGATTGATATTGCTGAAGGCGGTACAGACCTCTGACATATGCAAATTGGTAGGGAGGAGGCTAACTATATTGGCATTCGATTCATTGAAGGATAAGGGTGTGATGCTATATTTTTACAATCTACTTAGGTATTAAAGATGTATGCATGGGAACCTTCGTTTGAGGAAAAAGTAAAGAAAATTCGGGACCAGGAATTAGTCTACCTCAGGAAGGTTGCTTGGTTACAGGGTAGCACGACATTTTGTTGGATTCTAGCACCGTATCTGGTAAACAGTAATCGAATTATGTACATTTCTCTATTATTTTTTCTGGAGATAAATGTTTTTATGCCGTACATTTCATGTGGAATATTCAAATAAAACAAAATTGTTACCGACATAAAACGTCCTTGTGTTGCAGGTGACCTTGGCGACCTTTGCTACGTACGTCCTGTCTTCTCCAGATCATATCCTTGACGCCAAGAAGGCTTTCGTGGCTCTGGCGTTGTTTAACATACTGAGACTTCCCATCAATCTGATGTCACAAACCGTCTCCCTACTAGTGCAGGTAATTACAAATTAAATATAATTGCTGATATCGTAATCGAAATGGAGGTTTAGCAATACATCTTCACCTTTTCATCATGCCTTCCTTGGCTTTCTTTGTATTTCGAGACTGCTGTTTGTGTTACAGGCTTTTGTGTCCATCAAGAGGATCCAAGATTTCCTTGTCATGACAGATCTGGACCCTACCAATGTTCACCACTCAACCCTCTCAGGTCCGTTTTATTATTGAAGCTACAGATCGAAATTTATTTACCATTACTAGAAAATTCTGATATTTATTTCCATATCATTCATAGATTACGCCATAGAAGTGGAAAATGGATCTTTTACCTGGGACCTATACTCGCCGACTCCAACTCTGAAAGAGTAAGTTTACATATAAGGGATACATATTGTTTTGTTCAGTATATCAATGTATAAAAGAAACTATTCCTGTTGCTGGAGAAGCTATTTTGGGTCTTTTGGTACATTTTGAAGCATTACCCTGAAGATTCCAGAAGGGATGCTGGTGGCCGTGGTAGGACAGGTTGGGTGTGGTAAATCGTCTCTTATCTCTGCACTGCTGGGGGAAATGAACAAAATTGAGGGAAGAGTTAATTTCAAGGTAAATCTTAATTTTATTTTTAAATTTCAATCCTCAACATCTTGTGCCAACTCGTGTGTTAATCATGGATATTAAAGTAGAACCTGGCCTCTTGCTTCATGGTATATGGCAGCAGTTTTACATTTCTATAGTTGAAAGAAAACTTTTCCTTTTGAAAATGATGATAATTCTGAAATTCCCCGAGATTCGGCTGAACCTTCTTGTAATTAAGCACTATATTTCAGGGGACCACGGCTTACGTTCCACAGGAAGCGTGGATCCAAAACGCAACACTGATGAACAATATTCTTTTTGGAAAGCCATACATACAGAAGAAATATCAGAAAGTTGTGGAAGCATGCGCTCTGGTACCGGATTTAGACATGCTTCCAGGGAGGGACCACACGGAAATCGGCGAGAAGGTAAGGATAGCCAGGAGTAGGAATTGCTGTTGTGGGATGAGAAGTTCCAGTAGATGTCAGAGATTAGCGTTTGATTTTGACAGGGAATAAACATCAGCGGGGGACAGAAGCAGCGAGTCAGTCTGGCGCGTGCCGTCTACAGTAACTCCAATGTATACCTGATGGATGATCCTTTGTCTGCCGTGGACTCTCACGTGGGGAAACACATCTTTGATCGCGTCATCGGACCTAAAGGACTCCTGAAAAATAAGGTCAGGTTTGCATAACCATGTGTTGCATCTTTAAGAACATTTATGAACAAGGTTTGTTTGAGAAATGTGCTTGCAACCAACAAACTTTGATATATTCCAAGGCACAATATCGTAAAACAAAATGCTTAAATTGTTTATCATTTTTAACTTAGTAGCATGATGGAGTGCAATATATTCAATATACTCAACGCTCAGAAAACGTGCTTTACCAATGCCTGTGAATTAAATGTTCCACTCTTGGTAACTCGATCAATGTTTTTAAACCTAACATTGTAGACGCGCGTTCTGGTGACCCATGGCGTCCATTGGCTCCCCATGGTAGATATGGTGGTTGTCATGGTGAACGGTAAGATGACAGAGGCGGGCACGTATGAACAGTTGATCACACACGATGGACCATTTGCGCAGTTCCTGAGAGAGTACTTCATTAACGAACCAGATACTGAACTAGAGAATGAACACCCAGAAAGGAAGATGAACACCCAGAAGTAAGGGAAATCATACTGAACTAGAATGAACACACCAGAAAGTAAGGAAATCATACTGAACTAGAGAAGAACACCACAGAAGTAAGGAAATCATACTGAACTAGAGAATAACACCCAGAAAGTAAGAGAAATCATACTGAGCTAAGAGATGAACACCAGAAAGTAAGAGAAATCATACTGAGCTAGAGAATGACACCAGAAAGTAAGAGAAATCATACTGAACTAGAGAATGAACACCCAGAAATAGGGAAATACATACTGACTAGAGAATGAACACCAGAAAGTAAGGGAAATCATACTGACAACTAGAGATGAACACCCAGAAAGTAAGGATCATACTGAACTAGAAATGAACACCAGAAAGTAAGATCAAGAATACGAATACACCAGAAGGCAGACAGAGAAAGGAGGAAATCATACTTAACTAGAGAAGAACCAGAAAGTAAGAGAATCATACTGAACTAGAGAATGCACACCCAGAAAGTAGAGAAATCATACTGAAATAAGAATGAACCCGAGAGAAGGAGAAACATGCTCGAACATAGAAGAAGAACACCAGAAAGTACGAAATCATACTAATCGAGAATGAAATGACGAAAGAGAGAAATCATACGACACTAGAGAATGAACACCCAGAAAGTAAGAATCTACTGAACTAAGAGAATGAACACCCAGAAAGTAGAGGAAATCATACTGACTATAAGAGAAATCAATGTCAAACTTCTCCTAATTCTGTGATGGTTGTATGTTCAGTTTTGTTCTTGGTGATAAATTGCACTTCTCAAAAATATCAAGCACATGTACAGATTCTGGGGTTTTCCCCAGTTTACTTGCAGCTTCCATTATGTCTTGTTTATTGCAAACATTTAATTGTATTTGCTTTCAGTTACAACCGTGTGCCAAGTAACATTTTCTCTGCATAAGTAACTAAACATCTTACAATTCGAAACAAAATCTGCATACATTTCACAGCATATATGCAACATAGCGCAATCACCTGGACAATTATTAATACTGGACAAATACTGTATTGTATTGTACTACAAAGAACATATATTACATTAAAATAAATATGAAAGACATCAATAAGTTATAACAACCATTTGTAAACACTAAATAGAGCATGCGCCTCAAATAATATACAGGACATGTTTATTAACATATTGAGGGTAAACATCCTTATGAAGTGATCTCTGATTTCAGTTTAGAAGCTTTATATGAAAAAAAAATTCCAAATTACACATAACACTGATATATGTATTTGAGTACGTATTAATTTACACTTTGACGGATTTTCATAATAATTATCAACATGTAATTTTCTTTTATGTTCATATAAAAGATATTACTAAACTAAAGGTTAAATCTAATGACGAGAAAATACACGTGTTTATTTGTATTTTCCATCAAATCTAAATGTTACGAAACATTTATGTTTACTAGTACAATGTACTGCAAAATATCTGCATTAATTTTATATTTACCTTTAGTTTCCAAAATAAAGACACAGATACTGGAGAAGGTGGAATCTGTGACGTCAGACGCTTTGACCTCTGACACAGACGGCAGGAGGCTTAGCCTCTCTATCAGGTAACACAAATTCTGACACCAATTCCTCTACTGTGTTTTTATAAAATCTTTATGCTACATGTATATTATGACTTAAATTATTCAGGAGAGAATCTAAGAAACAAGAACTAGGACGAACAGCCTACCCTAAGCCATCAGAACAACAGCTCACGAAACGACAGAAGCTCACAACAACAGAGACATCCCAGGAGGGACAGGTGAGAGGAATAGTACTAATTGTGACTAGTTTGGGAAGGACAATATTAAATATACATGGCAAACTGATCCCGTAAGCTAGCCAAGGATATATAGATCTCATGATACTAACATTATCTACATGTAATACCTCAATATCTTTTGGATTTTTAAGCTGTTAGATTCTTAAATGAAGAATCTTCATATCTTTCATTCATCATTAACAAAATGTTACACGTTTCCTAAAGTACAACTTACTGATGACTACATTTACCTGATACGTAGTGATCATGGTAGGTGTGACCGGTTAACAGGAGATGCTTACTCACTCTAGGCACCTTATTTCACCTCTGGTATGTCCAGAGATCCGTGTTTTCTCTACTTTTGATTTAGTACTTTTTAAGATTTAGGAGATTATTCATTGTTCGTTGTTTCACTTTTACATGCATTCTCTTTTTGTCCTGCAGGTGCAGTGGTCCGTGTTCACGGAGTACGGTAAGGGTATCGGCGCCATCACGTGTGTCTTCGTCCTTATTGTCTTTACGTGCTATCATTCCACCAGCGTGTTCTCCAACTACTGGTTATCCTACTGGACGGAGGATCCGCTCCTTCTGGACTTGGGGAAGAGCAACACGACAGAATATAGCGACAGAAAAAAATATTACCTTACCATCTACGGGGTTCTGGGAATTATTCAGGGTTAGTAAACTTTTTATCTCGCACAAAATCAGCTAATTCTGATAATTTTAAATCATACGGTATTGTTACAATGGCGCATTGAAATACACTTTGATATTGCCCTATGTTAACATTGTTCTTTTAACTTCTTTCTGTCATCAGAACCTGTAACATTTACTCTCTCCATAGTGAATACGGTTTTGCATATATTGTAATACAACGGAGCATTAAATGATGACATTGCTGCATACAGTGCCTGACTATAAATGTCACGTGTTCTTTTACAGGGATCCTTGTATTCCTGTATGCCATTATTTTATCGTTGGGAATGGTGAGAGCAACTGGCAAACTACATCACATGATGCTCAAGAAAATTCTCCGTGCGCCAATGGCGTTCTTCGACACAACTCCCCTAGGGCGAATCACAAATCGCTTCTCAGCCGACATTGACATTATGGACAACACGTTGCCGTTGACTTTCCGGATAACCCTGAACTCGCTGTTTCTTGCTCTCAGTACTTTGATCGTCTGCTCTATCAACACTCCGTACTTTGCGGCATTCGTTATTCCTGTGGCCATTCTGTATTATTTTATCATGGTAAGACATGTTTATGTCTGCTAGGTATTTAATTATAATGTCCAGAGCAGCCGATATGTGTTTATTTAGTTCCTTAAGCGCACTGTCAACCTCTACTGATATCATTCTCATAGAAAGAAGTTTGAGGGAATCAATTTCAACGATATCGGCGATAAATTTTGAACTATATTTACTGTTTTTGAAATGTAGTAGTCTCTTTAATGATTATGATGGACCAAACAACTTACTGACTAACGTACTTATGTTTTTTTACGACCTTCACATAACTACTGGGGTTTTAATCTTTGATTTACCCCCCCCCCCCCCCCCCCCCCACTTAGATTTACGGACAGGAAATAAGTACAGTATTATTTAAGGCGACGATGCGCATGTGCATGCTTTCTTGTCAAGGTCTGTGCAAAACACTAGTAAATGGTTAGGTTTTTGTATAATTTGGTTTTTATGATATTCGTAATACATGTACATCAAACAAACCAGACAATAATCTTCATATCTATTTTAGTGCCGTAACTCGACAAGTTTTTAATGAATGAATGCTGTTATGTCACAGTGTATCTCAGAGCTTACATATATAAAAATATTATACAATGAAATAGCAAATGTTTATCACAAATATTACAAAACTTTAGAGAATAAAAGTTGTTAATACATATTTCCAGACAATCAAAACAAAGAATATTTACGCGAGTAATACGAATGGGCTTGTTTTCATGTTTAGAAATTCTACATCCCCACGGCGTCCCAGTTAAAGAGGTTGGAATCGGTAACCCGGTCTCCAGTGTTTAACCACTTCAGCGAGGCGTTGACGGGTGCCAGCGTCATCAGGGCGTACAGAGCACAGGACCGGTTTAAGGAGGAGTCCTCACGCCGCGTGGATCAGAACATGGAACCCTACTACATCAACTTTTCCTCCTCCAGGTCAATGGATATTTCATATTGACTTTTGCTGCTCGTAATATCTGTAAATATGGGGTTTATTCGCGAGGATTTACATTGTTGAGCTTTTGAAAAAAAAAATCCTTTCATTGATAAGCCGTTCTTTCTACACTGATTTTGACTGCGGATTACTCCGTTTACCTGTTTACGGCGGGTGTGACCGGTCAACAGGGGATGCTTACTCCTCCCAGGCACCTGATCCCACCTCTGGTGTGTCCAGGGGTCTGTGTTTGCCCTTCCTTTGTTTTGTATTCTGTTTTGGACATTCGAGATTGATCATTGTTCACTGTCTCCACCTTTTCATTATTTACGTTCAGAGATACTCTCTTCCGAATGTATGGAATTGATTGATTTATTGATTATTTGTTTTACGTCCCACCAAGAATATTTCACTCATATGGAGACGTCTATATGGAATTGAATTTAATCCTATCTCAAATGTGAAACCTACTCTGAGAAGTCAGAAATCAGTGGTTTCAGCTAATGATTTTTTTGTTGTTCATTTTTCGCCTGAAGATTATTGTGAATCTACATACACTGGAATAATTTTCAATGGCGGTGACTTTCTCGTTGTAATGTTTTACTCGGCTATTTTCTTCCATAGATGGCTTGGTGTTAGGCTGGAATTCTTGGGAAACTGTCTTGTCCTCGGCGCCACCATGTTCAGCATATTTTCGGATCTTAATGGCGCCGTCGTAGGCTTGTCAATCACCTATGCACTCCAGGTATGAATAGCAATTCCTTAAGGTGGCCCACTACATCTGGGAAAACTTTCTCCAAACAGCACGATGTGATTTAATTACGAAACTTATGATGACATATAATAATTATACATGTGAAAAAAGTGGAAAATATGAAATTTGAATACAAAAAACATGATTTTCAAAAATTTCTCGCAGTAAACATGAACAAAAGTCCCTGGCGGATTCGAACTCGGGACCTGCGGTTTACCAGACCGTTGCTTTACCTACTGAGCTATGTAGTTCTATTACCAAACTGATCGAAACAAGCTATTTCAAAAATCGCCATCTTGTGACGTTGTGTTATAAAGAGTACAAGCTTTAGTTTAGTGGGCTACCTTAACTTATTATAATAGGTGAGTGAGCAATAAATTCGTTTCAAATCGTGTCTTTGAATCACGTGAGTCGACAATGAAATGTCACACAAAGTCGAAGCTTATGCTGGGGGGGGGGGGGGGGGGGGGGAGCTGACATCACAGACCCACCCTTTTCATATATTTTAGATTTGAGAAATGTATTACCTTTTCATATAATGTTCTGTTCAAATGGTGACCTTTTCCCATATGACAGTCATGGTAAACAATACAGGGATGGACAAAGTAGTCATAAAGTTCCTTTCTATCAGCACCATCAACTGGGTCTGTCATAATAATCTAATTAAAACCGGGATTAAACTAATAGTTAATCCGGTTTTAATTAGATGTTTAAATGTGTAAGATTTATCAGCTTCATCAGTTGCAGATTAGAAGGCTATTCATATAATTAATTGAGCAAATATTAATGATCTTATCATATATTTCATGCTGATTTCTACACCTTGTCATATATTCTGAAATGGAAAAAAGGCTACCTATTCCAGCGGCACGTCCCTATCTATCAGTATATAGGAAGTGCCCCCCACCCCTTCCCGGGAGCTTATGTGTTACAAAAAGTTTCCATCATAACTCGAAACTGGACTGTAATGCTTTCGAATGGAATGTCTGGAAACTGAAGGTCAGAGAAATGAGTACTATGTACAATACAAATTATTTCATATCCATGTCTCAAATGTTATCACGTACTCTGTGAAGTCAGATGTCAATGGGTTCATCTTATTATCATTTAATTTTATTTCACGTGATCACCTAACGCCGATTCTCATTGGTTAAAACACCTTTTAAGAATTGAGGTGATTTTCGATCACGTACCTGAACAAAAAGTAATGTCTAATGGACATTGTTTTGTTGTTGTAATATAAAATTAAATGATAAGAAATAAATCTTATATTTTTTCGGGTGATATGCAGGTTATCACCGAGATTTTAGACGGTAAAACTTTTCATCAATGCGCTTCGCGCATTGATGAGTTTTACCGTCTAAAATTCGGTGATACCTGCATCACCCGAAAAAAAATAAGATTCATTTCTTATGTCATTCACGATAATCTTTATGCAAAATTATTCTGAATGATAAATACAAACAAACAAGCAAAAAAGCCCCCCCCCCCCTCCACCATCACCACCACACACACACCCGTGCGCAAACTGGCTGTTCCTGCAGATTGATCCGAAGACTGAATTGATTGTATCATATAAAGTCTAAGAATATGAAGCGCCTCTAGCAGAAGGAATGTAACACTAAGCGTGCCTTAAAAAGAAGGGGGAGGGGTGTCTGTAATTTTAAGGATATGTAGTCCCTCAAGGAAACAGACTAACACATTAAATGTGAAGGAGCAAGCACATCAGAATTTAAAAACGTGATTTACAATATCTCCTTTTGTAAAATTTTAAACGCTTTGACATTAGCTGTATTAATTGTATATTGTTTCACGTCCCTCTTGAGATTATTTCATTTATATTGAGACGTCACCAATGCTGGTGAAGGGCTCAAATTTAGGCCTGTGCTCGGCGCTTATGGCCTTCGAGTAGGGAGGGATCTTTATCCTGCCACACCTACTGTGACACGAGACCTCGTTTTTTTGCAGTCTCATCCGAAGGATTGTCCCATTTAGTCGCTTCTAACGACAAGCAAAGGGGTATTGAGGACCTATTCAAACCCGGGTCCCCATAGGACCATTTAGCTTTAGCTATATAGAAAAGATCGTTTGTGCATTGCGAGTTGATATGTCTGCGTGATGGACGTTCCGCTAGATGTTTACGCCTTTTCTTTCATTGCCGCTCTATATTGTATACTCGACTTGCACAGTCAGGTATGGTGCATGCATGATTCCAACCAAATTTAGCCGCTAAAGTCATCCACATGAACCATGACTAACGTCAGATGAAAGGTCAAAGTTAGACATTCTTTTGAGCACTAGTAACATTTGAGGTATGCATTACGTCAATTTCAGGCCACGGGAATATTGAATTTGCTGGTGGTGAACTTTAGTGACTTGGCCAACAATATCGTGTGTGTGGAGAGAATCAAAGAGTACTACACCGACGTTAATAGTGAGGTGAGGATGACGTCATAGACGAAGACTGTAATACCGCAAACAAAATCGATACTGTAAACTATTTCTGATACTGTAAACTGTCCCTGATACTTTAAACATACATGTACTAAGATAAACCAGCTTTATACTAAAATCTATATCTAGAGCTATTATATTGATTGCACGACAATCAAAGCAACATATATATATGGCTGAAAACTAAGTCTAAAGACTGTTGCAAATCTCATGCATATGTTTGTTGTACGAGAACCAAAAATAATGTACAGCGAACTACATGTAAGATCGAACAAAATATCGACACAAGTTGTATTAATTTAGGAGTTTCTACTCTGGAGGCAAAATGATCAGACGTCGACAAATACTGTACAGACACATTTAACATTGTACATACAGACAAACAGCAATACTGTACAGAACACATTTAACACTTGTACAGACACAGACAATACGGTACATCATCAGACAGAGACATACAACATAAGATATAGATAAATCAAACTGACGCAGACATGCATACACATGACAGACATACAACATCAGATATAGATAATACACCTGACGCAGACATGCATACACATGACAGACATACAACATCAGATATAGATAAATACACCTGACGCAGACATGCATACACATGACAGACATACAACACAGATATAGATAAATACACCTGACGCAGCATGCATACACATGACAGACATACAACATCAGATATAGATAAATAACACCTGACGCAGACATGACATACACATGACAGACATACAACATCAGATATAGATCAATACACCTGACGCAGACATGCATACACACATCAGAAAGTTTATCGAAGTCATTGTTTTACTGTTCTCTACTGAGAAAAATAAATTTTAATAGTCGTTGTTAAGAAATAGAAAAGAATAGAACTCTTTGCAAATACAATCAAGAAACTGTCAAACACCTTTCGTTTTTGCTTAGGCTGAGTGGACAAGCCCAATAGCCACACCAAACTGGCCATTGTCTGGAAATATCAAGTTTAGCAACTAGAACAAGATATCGTGAGGGCTGGACTGGTCCTGAAGGGATCACCGTGACTGTCAACCACGGAGAAAAGGTATTGTACTGTCAACCACGGGGAAAAGGTATTGTACTGGCAAATGGTGATATCTGTCAACCACGCGGAAAAGGTATTGTACTGTCAAATGGTATACTGCTGTCAACCACGCGGAAAAGGTATTGTACTGTCAACCACGCGAGAAAAGGTATTGTACTATTCAACACGAAAAAGGTTTTGTACTGTCAAATGGTGATATGACTGTCTACTTTAAATACATATTATACATGGGGAAAACCTAACTTCAATACAGTTACAATAGAGAAAAAGGTATTGTTATCTTGCGTACCATATGGCCAACTACTAAAAAAAGTTGAAGTTGCAGGGGTTATAACGAATCTCGTTTAAAGTCATCATTTCGCAAGTTCTACGGTCGCTATAATGACCTAATGTTTGCGATTACAAAGTATCACTAAGTCATATGTTGACTGATTTCTTTCATACCATTTTGACTGTCATTTTCTTACTAGATTTTGACTACGGGTAATCCCGTTTACTTTATTTCGACTACGGGCTCACGGCGGGTGTGACCGGTCGGCAAGGATGCTTACTCCCTCCATGGCACCTGATCCTACCTTTCGCTTTGTGGAGGTCTCGTTGTCCAACACTCGATTTTTATATGTTTTTTTGATTATGATTACGTTTAACACGATGTTACCTTCGCCTATTTGTATGGAAAATTTATCTGTTTATTATGAGGAATAGGAATTGTTGCGTCGTTACCCGTGGGGAAAAGTTATCAATCGTTCTATTGAAGGGAAAACATAATTACGACCATAGTTTATAATGAAGAAGTCATGGTTTAACATGAAAACGTGGAAAAGTCAAACATACAGGTATAAGTGTAATATAACCTCCACATTTACGATTACCAAGAGGAATATCAGGTCTAATTATTACCACTGGTAGAATGAAATATGACTGGTTGATTGTTTAAGGTTTATCGCCTTTTTACGGCGGTTTAGCTAATTGAAATGTTTGGTTTTAAGTTTTGAGTTTCCCTGATGGCCTTCAGTGACCTACTCTTTTCAACATCAGGGAAGGAAACGATCTTTAGCGTGCCAAGGGATTATTTCCTTGACACGGGACACTTGAACGGATATAAAATTAAAATGTGTAAAAAGTTAAAAGGAAAAACAAATCCACATATTATACAAGCGGCTGTATTGTAAAAAATATTCAGATTTTTGTGTAAATATCACATTCTACATGGTCGTTATAACGATACCAGTTTTCTAATACAACTGTCATAGTTGTATTACTTAGTTTATGAAGGTAGGTGATGCGGAAAATGTATATAATCTATGATCACTGATTGCCTGTATTAAGCAGTACTACAATAGAAACATTTACTTACTGTCTATTTATAGATTGGAATTGTCGGTAGGACAGGGGCAGGGAAATCATCCATGACTTTAATCCTGTTAAAAGGTGTTTGAAATCTGTCCAAAAAACTCAAATTCAAAATCGGAAAAATTCTGACAAAAGCAAGAAAATATATCAGAATGAACAGTGTTCATCGAAGGAGAAATAATGGTCCAAGAGTTTTTCAGGGTAATGGCTAATGGTCCAAAATTGTGCGGTATCACCAATGGTGAAGACTATTACAGTGTACATAAGAAAAAAGTTGTTAGCCTAAATCAATAAAGGTCTTGCATTGTTTTTCATTTTATTTTTTTTTTTTACCCCTTAATTTCGGTTTAAAAGGTGGCAGACTGATTAATTTTCTCAGTGGGAGCTGGTAAGAAATTGTTTTGCCCTATAGACTGATAATAGTCCACAGTTTTAAACTGGCAGACTGAAAAAGTTAGTTTTGGAGCCCTGCCTTCTGATTGATATATACGGGTAGGATTTCCTATGGTTTGTGGTTTGATATGATTTATATCAACGAAATGTGTGTTTTTTACCCTAGACGCCTTGATGAGGGATAGAAAACACATGAGGTTGGCTATCAAACCATATCAAACCACAAACATGGAGATTCTCTTTTTATCACAAGTTTAATACCCCTCCCCTCTGTTTTTCTTCTCATATTTCTATTTGTGTCCATTGAAGGCCGCAAACACATTTTTAGTGTTTAGCCACGTAGTACAAGAAAAAGTGCCTATAAAAAGACAACATTACTATCAATTTGTTAAATTGAGTAATCAAAATTAAAGTACAGTTTGAACTTTTTGTTTATCCTCCAAAACTCTGAATATCTCGAAACCACCATGGGCTAGTCGAACTGATTTTGGAGGTCCCAGCTCCTTTTTCCTAAGTATTGTTCACCCTCAGATACCTCGAATCGAGTGGATATCTCGACTTTTTTCTTGGTCCCAAAATCGAGTTTGAGATAACACGAGGTTCGATACTGTAAAAATCTTGTTATATTTTCTTCTTTTCAAAATATACTCTAGAAAACGATTCTTACAACAGTATGTTGAGGATTTTTGCTCCTCTGACATGTTTGTACAACAAAAACTATACGTAAATTTTTACGTACACTCTGGACCGTTACAAATCGCCAAGAAACAACTGTGTATAATTAAGAATTATGTTAAATGAGTGATATCCAGCGGGATAAAGGAAGTAAACATGTGATAAATTGTAATTAATCAACACCCCTTTAACGAGATAATTTAGAACATCACATCCACCAATATGTTGTGTACTATCGAGTAGACTCTGGTTACTAGGGATACACGATTTTGTATTACGGTAAGAATATGTTGTTCTTCCAATCAATGGTGATTCACGAATCGGGATTATCATGCCCTGGAATACATGCTGATTTGAATGCAAAACGGTAACTTATTTTTGGTATTTCTTTTTTTTTTTTAAGAACAGTATCAAAATTGGCTGGGAAGATCAGGTATTGAGTATGAATAATTGTACCGTGTTAAAATGACAGAAATTAAAATCTGCATACATGCCAAACTTTTGAAAGATCTCCATGGGGGATTTTTGCGTGCGACGCACTTATTTCGAAGCCTCCTAAATTCGCGACATTTTGTTTCGTGAATGCAAATGTACATCTTTTCAAAGACAATTATCAATCCCTAATTTTTGTACATAAGTATCACATATCAATACAACATCAAGTTTTTTTTCTTCTTAACTCAACAAAAAAACTAAAAAAATTAAATAAAC